>JAVGVS010000343.1:163463-250744 GCA_032718565.1 Distichodus sexfasciatus | reverse complement strand
GTAGTAGTAGTAGTGATTTTCAAATGTAGTATATGTTTAAAGGACAACAGTGGAATTGCGAAATAATGCTAGATTTATTCAAGTAAACACAACGAACAAAGCTTTGAAGATCATTTCATGACAAAAATATCAGTAATCACAGAATTGAAACGCGATCGCCGTCTTTTCCATGGTTTTTAAGACTTCTATGAATTTTCACCGGAATTTCCTACTTTAGTAGATTTCGTACTTGCAGCTACGAAAGGACATTGGTTTTGTGTTCAGTATTTTATTAGTTTTAAATTTATACAGACTTAGAATGACTCCGGGTACATTTCACTGCATGTTATGCTATTATAACTATGTATGTGAAAAATAAATGATCTTGAATCATGAAATCGTCCTTTTTGCCGTTAGACCTTTGTAATTGAACCTTATTCCTCTTGTAATAGTAATACTTAATAATACATTAATACACTAATAACACACAAGTGTCCGTCATTAGGAACGACTTTTTAAGTCACACGGACCGCATTTACCGTGACACACGAGCGGACGGTAAATATCCGCTCATATTCTCTTTCTTAATTATTGCATGACAATTAATTTGGATTTTCGGAAAACTTTATGACGTTTTGAGAAGGGCTTGTCTCGTCTTCACCGTGTTGTTCAGATGTAGAAATCCGCTTTTATTAGGCTGTTTGTCGACACGTGTTGGGTTTGTAGCTGCTGGTTAGCTTAGCGCGCTAGCTCGTTAGCACGAATGGATCAACGTTGCAAGGCGATTTCACTTGCCCTACTTGTCACGAAAACCAGACTTGATATTTGCTTTATATTTCTTCATACAAAATATTTAGTTTTTCATTTAACTCTCAGAGCATCATTTCATCTGGAGCTTTAATTTGTCGTTAGGCGCTTTAGCTCATTTTGTTCGGTCATTGAATTTTTCCTCCAGTGCTGCCGAAAGCGTAATGCATTTACTTGAGAAATATTAATTATCTGTTTTACTGAGTTGTTTTTACATAGTTCTCTCATAATTTTGAGAAAAGGGGTTCATGTGGGGAAAAATAGCTCTTTTATTCTATATACATGTATACAAAGAGACCAGACGACGAGGCTCCAGTTTCTGTACAAAGAAGGCACATAGAATATACATATATAAATAGACGATAAAATATAAACTCTAAACTAGAGATATATAAAGTAAATGTGCATTTTTGTTACATTCAATAATATGTGCAAATATTGCTCTTGATGTCAGGCTGAATAATTGACGGTCAAATCAAGTTGAACCTTAATCATGTCAAACGTATTCATTTGCAAGTTCATCTTTAAATATATGTAATGCTTCATCTACACAAATTCATCTTATTTTGTGCTTTTATGTTGTGTCAAATTCAGAAAAATGTGTAAACTCTCAAAATATTGTCTGCTAAATTATTTAATTATTGTACAGTACAGAAATCAACCACTAGAGGGAAGCATTTACCCTCTAATTATTTTCACTGCAAGAATCAGAATGAAGTTTATTGTCCAGTACCTTGTCGCATACAAGGAGTTTGCTTTGGTGGTTGGTACTAATAACCAAGACATTAAGCCAGTGTGGATATTGCTGTACAAATGGGAGCAAATAGCCATTTTTAAGGAGTGTGCAATGTGATGAAGTACTTTTTACAAAGTTTGACATGACATTAATGAGCCAGAAGTAGAGAATCTGTACAGTGCATATGGATAAATAATCAGCTGTACAATTGGTGCTTTGAATGTACAATCATGATAGTGATGCACGATAATATCAGAATCGTATTGGAATTGGCTGATAATTGCTCTTTTTAAAGTCATGGACATCAGACTGTTGGTTATATTTGCCAGCCAATATTAAATGAAGCATTTATTGTATGTGGGAAAGGTGGTGCTTGTGTCCAGAGTCCAAGGTGGGTTGTTATACGGCCTGCTCCTTCTGTCTTAAAATGTATGGTGTTATTTTGGGCCAAAATTCTTAGCACACAGTGGAACGTTCACAAACAAAATCTCTTGTCTTTACACACTCAATTCTGCCTGCACACGCACATTTTTGCATAACATGCGTTCTTTGCTTTATTAACAGAGTGATGTAATGCATGTTGTAATTTATCCTCATTTTCCTCATGCAACGTGTCCATTCTCTTATTTACAGCCCAAGTGTCTGGAAACTTTTACCAATGACTCCATAAACCCAGTTTTCCACTTGATAAAGAGGACTTGGTGAGGTATGTTTGGATAAGATACAACGTCTTGTGCATTTCATTTATAACACACTGATGATTCATGTTAAAGCTGTGAAGAGGCCAGTTAGGGCTGTGCAATATCATCTCAAATCAATATCACGATTAATCATAGTCACGGTAAAATTAATTAATCAAGATGTTGATTTGGGGTCGTATCGCCCAGCCCTACCTCGGTTCCGGGTTTCAAGTTGGGTTTTATTCTCCCCAAAAGGCTCTGCCACGATGGACGGAGTGGACTTCAGCCGGAAGTTTGTTTCAGAGTCGGAGTTGGAGGAGAAGAGGAAAAAGCGTCAGGAGGAATGGGAGAAGGTGCGCAAGCCAGAAGATCCAGAAGGTGAGCGCTGTGTGTGTGTTTAAGAGTGTGTGTGAGAGCGCCAGCTGAACGAGGAAAATAAGAAGCTACAGATTGTTTTCCAGCATTTTTAGCATCACGGCATCATTGAAGTGTGTCTCAGTGGCAGCAGCCTTCCTCATAATACTTCCTGTGTGTGTCACTGTCTCTGTCTCTTTTTTCCACTCTACTTGTGTGTGTGTGTTTATTCACACACTCCTAAAGAGGCCCCAGAGGAGGAGTACGATCCTCGCTCTCTGTTCGAGAGACTGCAGGAGCAGAAGGACAAAAAGCAGGAGGAATTCGAGGAACAGTTCAAATTTAGTAAGAACATTTTACTTTGAGTTCATGCTTCACCTTTTTAGGTAACAAAGTAGGGGATGCTGCGATCCAACTTTTTCCAGTTCCGATACCGATACCTGTGCTTTGTGTCAGGGCCGATCCAGAGTATCGAGTGGCCGATATTAGACATTTTGCTGATTATCAGTATCTGTGTTTTTAATTTTGATCATTGGCGATATGAAGTAATTACAAGGTGCGCTACTGTGGCTCCACTGCCGTCTCTTCTCTCTGTGCCATTTGCTCTCGACTCACTGCTTCATTTAATGTCCCACCCACAACACTCTCTGATTGGCTACATGTCACACCAGTAGTATCCAATTAACACTGAAGCCTTGTTGTCACACACATACGAGCGCAGCGTGAAGCTCCGGGAAGGAGAAGAGGAGCGTTTCAGCTGAGCTGAGTGTTTGTAAAATTCTACATTTTGACAGATTTTCTTTTTTTTTGCATATCGGTTTCAAATATCGGTCATCGGCCTCATTAACTAGCAATAATTGATATCGATATTGTCCCTGAAAAGCCAATATCGGTCGACCTCTACTCAAAACACCTCACGCCTTCACACTCAGAACGATGGAACGCCAAATGTGCCACAATTCACCTTAAAGGCACCTTTTTGCAGTGCAAAAAGCGCCGCCTTTTACAGACATTTTACAGTATAAAAGTGGTATTTGACCACAAGTCACTACAGCACTGCAAAAAGTGGCGTTTTCACCAGCATAAAAACGCTAAAAAGCAGCAGTATATTAGAGCGCCGCACAAAATGTCACATTTAACCAGGGATGCACGATATGGGAATTATAGACTGATGCTGATATCTGATGTTTTTCATGCTTATATCTGTCAGTGGCGATAAATGAGGACGGCAGAATTGAGCACCTAAAGATTTTACTGGTAAACGTTCCACTACGTCTTCGGAATTTTGGCACAAAATTATGCCATACATTTTAAGACAGAAGGCGTGGGGTGCATAAAATCCCACCTCGGAGTTTGGACGTGCCTGACACAAACGCTGCCTTTCACACGTACAATATTGAACAAATCTAAGCATCTGTTCGATGCAGATGAGTTTAAAAACAGGAATTATCAGCCAATTTCGATATGATTCCGATATTATTGTGCATCACGAACGATAACCATTTAACGATCAACACAGGGTTAAAAAAAAAAAAAAAACAGGTATTTTACTGTCAATTGTGTAAAAATATAGGCAAATTGTAGCACCTTTGGTGTTCCATATAAGGGTGTGGAATGTTTGGAGCGTGTGTGTGGGGAGAGTTGAGCGCACACAGACACCAGGTTTTACTTGTGAAAGTTCCACTGAATTTACAGAAAATGTACTATATTGTGATCTATATCGTTATCAGGATATGAGATTTTGGTCGTATCGCACAGCTCTGGTGTACTGTAAGGACTGAATTTTATATTGAACTGTATGAAATTTTCACACACACATTTACACACAACTGTACATACACACACACAGGTCACCCAGAGGAGGACAAGGTCCAGTTCCGTGTCTTGGTTCCTCTCGAGGTTTCTTCCTGATTACTACAGAGGGAGCGCACAGATGGGAGTCGGATTTGAGCGAGCAGCGCGGCACCAGCGCTAGTGGCTCTGTTCTCGCGGACGCTAACAGGAGACCGGCGCGAACTTAGCAGCTCGGCTACATCGCCGTATCCCTGGAGACAAAGCCATTGCCTGTCTCCCTGGCGACCGTCGGCGAGTTAATTTGAGGCCAGTTTGCTCGAACCACACAAAAACCGGATCGGCTTGGTGGGAAAGATCATCCCGAGGGACACACAAGTCTGAGATTTTTTTTTAATGGGATTTGAAGTGCGAATGAACTGATCTGATATATATATGGGATGTGGGTCCGATACTGCCTCAAACAGCACGATAGGGTAATATTGCTCGATGCTGATATCTGATATTTTTCAAGTTTATATCTGCTAATGCCGATAAATGAGGAAGGCAAAGTCGAACGTGTAAAGACAAGATATTTTGTTTGCCATAGTTCCACTGCACACGCAGAATTTTGGCACAAAAAACGGCATAAGTCAAGTGAGTGTGAATGCGGAGTGGAGCGAGGGCAGAGCATTTCCAGTGTAGTGCACAATATTTTAAGAAGAAGTCACTTCCCACCCTATGTAGTGTACCAAGTCAAATAGGGTGCATGTGTGACTCTCCATGTGTACTACCTAGTGTGTAGAGAGCCGTTATAAGCTACAGCCTTGGCTATTTCCTGAGATGCATACTACCACATAGAAAAGTATGATAAAAGCAACCTTACCTACCATACTATTAAGTGCAGCAGTATGCAGCTCGGGACACGGCCCATGTGTGAGCTCACATTCGCTAAGTGAAGCAAACACAGTTTAGTTAAATATTTTTCGCGCGCGGGCAGAGTTGAGCGCATAAAGACTAGAGATTTTGCTCGTGGGCGTTTCACTGTGTGCTCAGAATTCTGGCACAAAATGACGCCATACATTTTAAGTCAGAAGGCGCGGGCAGTTTAAAATCCCACCTCGGACTTTGGACTT
Source organism: Distichodus sexfasciatus (assembly GCA_032718565.1). Taxonomy (NCBI): domain Eukaryota; kingdom Metazoa; phylum Chordata; class Actinopteri; order Characiformes; family Distichodontidae; genus Distichodus; species Distichodus sexfasciatus. The sequence continues at coordinate 245,282 of JAVGVS010000343.1, read as the reverse complement.
GCCTGGCACAAACGCAACCTTTCCCTTGTACAATAAATGCCAGTGTTAGGGAGCGGCACAAAATTTTACAGAGTCTCCACGGTCTCCTCCTCACAGAGAAATGTACTGATTATTATTTAAACCCTGCTGTCGGATCGATACTCGGGATCGTCCTACACACAAAGCACAGGTATCGCTATCAGAGCTGTAAAAGTTTTATAGCTGCATCCCTAACTTTAGGAGTATTATCTGTGTTGTCTGGGCCAAACCCGGTTGAGCATTTGCTTTCTGTCCACAGAAAATATGGTGAAAGGTTTGGACGAAGACGAGACAAATTTCCTGGACGAAGTCTCACGGCAGCAGTCCCTCGTCGAGAAACAGAGGCGAGATGAAGAGCGCCAGGAGATCCAGGAATATCGGATATCCTTCACAGCTAACAACATTCACACACACACACACACACCAGGGCTGGGCAATTAATCGAAATTGACATTCAGAACCTCTTCTAATCCTCCCCATGTTTATTACCTTTTCAGTTGATACTTCAAAAAAAGAGAGATTTATGTTACTACTTTCCCCAGTGTGCGTTCATGTTCTGTCCTCTTAAAAACATACGTAGAGTAATGTGTAGAGTGGGAGATACCCTCTTCACAAAGCATTCTGATACTAGGGGTGTTGAAATGAATCACTTAATCGATGCATCCCGATGCAGACAATCTGCGATACATGCCCAACCTGCGTGCAATGTGAAGTAATGTAGAAAAATTCAAGATATCGTATCGAATTGACTCGTTGACCTGATAATCGTAATCGAATCGAAACGTGAGACCAGTGAAGGTTCAATCATGTACTTGGTGTAAATTTAAATGAAAGCATCATAAAGCGTTCATAACACCTTAAATGAGCAAATTCCTTCAATACACAATATTATTATTGTAGGCTTTAATTACTAAGTGCTCCTGTCCTATAATTATTCATTTTTAATTAATTTTATTTTTGAACACTGCTACTTTTGAAGATATTTTTCATGACTGACCTTTTGAGATATTGATATTTCCCTTGGCATTAATAAACGTTCCATATGCAGTACTTATACAGACATTCCCATTTAGCCCGGGAGGTTGAGAGATGCGTTGTCGTGGCAACGGAAGCCTTAGCGACGGCAGCGCGTTGCCGCGGCGCCTCGGAGAGCCGCGAAGTTGTGCTTCTGGGTGAGACGTGGCAGTGCGGCCTAAATTCAGCCCAGCGCGGCCTCTGGGGTTAGCGGCTTTTTCTTAGCTGTAAGTGTGTCACTTTTTAGGACGCCGGTAGAAGGGCGGAGGATGGAGCTCTGCAGGAGGAATGCGTTCTGATGCACCTGTTTTTATTACGTTTGATTTAGCTTGATTTTAGGTTGATGATTAAAACTTTAAGATAAATGCAAATGGATTAAGTGTCCAGCCCCATTTCTGGAACCGTGTCGATCTGTTTTACCACGTCTAACCTCCGTAATGGGTTGTGTATAGAGTTGTATGTAGAGGTGTAACGATACATTGATCTAAATCGATTCAATCGCTGAGCGCAGGGCATTGGTCCAAACAGCAAACATCGATCAGACATGCATGTCGTAACAGCTCAACATCAGTCACACAGAGGTTTTTCACAAACGAGTGCACATAGCAGAAACGTGTATGAAAGCAGCATACGCCTCTATAGCCTGCACGTTTTGGAGTTGGAACGGCGTTTCTAGCGCAAAAACTGTAGGAGTAGTAGCAGCGCCAACCATGAGAGGATAACGAAATGAGATTAAAGTCGTACTCATAAATTTGCAACTTTAATCTCAGGGAATATCCGACTTTATCGTCTTGTAAAAGTGAAAGTGAGTGATTATTTGTAATGGTGAACACAGCACAGCATACAGTGCACCACAACCAAATGTGGCCTCTGCATTTGACCCATCTGTGAAGGAGCAGTGGGCAGTTGACGTTCTGATCATGGGGTGAACACCCTACACTTACGCCCGTGTATGGACGTTTCTGCATCGATGCACCATCATCGGAGGTTTTCAACCGGCTGTCTCCCTAGTGGCCCATAGCAGAATTGCAGGTGGTCTGTAAAAGACAGTCCTGGATTCGAACCTGCGACCTACTGATCACGGGGCGAACACCCTACCGTTACGCCAGAATTTCCCTCTCCGTTTTGTTCTGTTTCATCTACACTGGCCCTAATACACCGTCATACAGTACGCTCCTGACATGAAGCATTATTCCCTGTTGTGGCCACCAGGGGGCATGTCCATTACACGGTTGTCACCGTTATGGTCATTTCTTCAGGAATTGCCAGTGTAATGAGACAGTGGGTAATGAAGTGAGAAATGGTAAATGAAAATGACTCTGGTAAATGACGATGTCAGAAATATGCATCATTTTTGGTTAATAAATAACCATTTTTACCTTGAATGAACAAGCGTTAGTAACTCCACCTGCACAGATGAATGTTCTTTTGGCGTGAGAGTGTTTCTCTTTAACTCCTGAAGTCCTCACAGCGCCCTGAAAAAGATGGCATCCAGCGAGAGCCAGAAGAAGGAGACGGAGAAAAGAGCAGCACCCAGACCCTCAGAGCACAAGACCAGCCACCTGTCCCAGGCACACCTGCTGGCCGGAGCCGTCAAACGACGCAGGTGAGGAGGAGGTGGGGAGGGGAGGTCAACGGCAGAGACGAGGATGAGCACTAAAAGTGACGTGTCAGCTGGAAAACCCTTTAAAACACTTTTACTCTCAGAAAGCAAAAAGTTAAATTTTTTTCCTCCTCCCTGAAAAGTTGCAGATGAGGATGAGGGGAATGAGGGAAAAGAGGAAGCAGCTAGGGAGGACAACACTGAACTGTTTTCCAGAATTTAGGACGAGAAAGTGAAACGGGAACCAGGAGAAGAGTCATTTATTTTTATTAATTGCCTGCACTTGGTTACAGTCTGGTCAGTCAAAAGGAGCCACTTCACCTGGAAAACACACTTATTATGTCCAGGACAAAGCAAGAAGTTAAAATCCTCGCTGCTTACACAAAAGTGTTTTCCAGAATTTATTTGCCAAGACTTGGAAAACAGGACGGATTTAAACCTCTTGCTTTGTCTTCAGCTGCAGTGGTCAGACGTTAGATTTGAGGAGGATTTAGGAAGAGGAGAAAGAGGTAAAAAATTAGAAGAAGAGCCGCTTCGCCTACAAAACACGTAATTTTTCAGTCCCTCCAGGATGTCACGGGCCTTTTTTGAGATTGTTGCAGTCTAACATTGCTGCGCTGTGTTTTTAGGTGTTTTGTTGCAACAAAGTTGGGGGAGAAAGTCTAAGTTGCGGAAATATTTGATTCCTTAACAAGGAATTAAAATGAAGGGAACGAAACTGCTATTATTGTTATTAACCATTAATCATTTAGTTATTTTTTAAGGTAAATGTGAGGCGTTTTTGTCTCTCACTTTTCCTGCATCTTCTCATCGTAAAAAGGAAGTGAGTTCGCTGACGTATGGCTCAACGTTTTGTGGGAAACGACAATGATTGTAGTTAGGGTTAGGCTGACCAGAGCCTTTCCAGGGAACCATGGGTACAAGGCGTCAACACACCGCAGGGCACACGCAATCATATTCACATTCACACCGCACGGGGACAGTTTAGTCACCAATTAACCTGCATGCTTTTGGACTGTGGGAGGAAACCGGAGCACCCGGAGAAAACCCACACCAACACGGGGATTAATCGACCCAGGGATCGAACCCTGGACCTTCTCACTGTGAGACAGCAGCGCTAACCACTGTGCCGCCGTGCCGCCCCCAAGATAAAGCAAGAAGTTAAAATTCTGCTGGAATACACTGGATATACCTCGGCTTGTTCCATATGTGATGTAGTAAATGATTATATGGTGAAGTTGGAGTACAGACTCCTGCGTTAATGTTAGACGGGCTGTACTGCCCTCTCAAAGCAGACAGCTGACTCCCCCGCCCAGCCGGAACTCTCCTAGCGCAGGTGCGTTTTGTAGCAGAAGCACTGTTGTAAGTCGCTCTGGATACGAGCGTCTGCTAAATGCTGTAAATGTAAGTAGAGGGAAGTGAGCGTGCAAAGAGAGAAGTGAATATCCACACATGTACACTTACAGAGTTTAGCAGACGCTCTTATCCAGAGCCACTTACATGTCCTAACATGAGAGCAACTTAGGGTTAAGGGTCTTGCTCAAGGACCCAATGTTGGTAACGCGAGAGGTCGGATTCGAACCCACGACCTCTCGGTCCAGAGGCGAGTGTCCTACCACTAGGCCACCAACACCCATTTCAGATATTAATTGGAGATGGAAGCGGGAAGATAAACGCGACTGCTTCTGTTGTTCCGTGCACAAAAACACGAGTAAATGTGTAAAAACACATAAATGACAATCTTCACGATGTGAACGAGCCGTGTGCTCTCACGTGGAATGCCATCACTCACGGAAACGCTCCAGTCAAATCTTCCCTTTTATTCCAGACAAAACTCAGAGATTTGGAGGAAATTTCACGGGTATTGAGAGATATGTTGTGTATTGCGTAAATTACGATACAGTTTTTTCGGTCATATCGCCCAACCCTACTCCTGCTTACTCATAGCTGTTGCAGGAAAGATTTTCACCTCTTGGCAAAAAGCAGTTTAAAGGTTTGGGGCAATTAAAACGTTACAGGTGAGGAGGAGGAGGAGGAGGAGGAGGAGGAGGAGGAAAGGAACCAGGAGAAGAGCCTCTTATTTTCAAATGATTCGCCTTCACGTTGAATGTGCTTCAGATCCGAAGTCTCTCTTAAAAGCAGATCTCTGTAGCGACTCAACAAAGGCGTGCTGTCATCGAGCTTAAACTGCACAACAAAAGAGAAGCGCAGCACTTTCACACAAAAGCCACTCAGACTTAACCTTTAAGTCCTCGTTCACTTTGTTCTGGTTTTGCGTGACTCGCGCTTCTCGCTCCGATGTGGCCTCAGCAGCAGCAGCAGTGAGTTTTGCAGGTTCAGGACAGCAGTGCAGTGTGGGAATAGGAAACTGGGTTTAGGTCGAATCGCGCTGCCGCTGCGTCCTTGCCTCTCTTCTGAGACCATGCTTTTAGCCCGAAACGCTCGTCAGAGTTGCAGCTCAGACTAGGGCTGGACGAAGCGACCTCAAATCAGTATCATGGTTACGTGAACATTTGACCTCCATTACGAGTAACTGTTTGGGTTTCTTTGCCCTACTGTCAAGTCGTACCGATTTGTGCCATAAATTTTACAGTTGTGAATTTAGAAGACACTCATATCCAGAGTGACTCCCGTTTTCCAAATTCTAGGGAAAGTCTCCCTGCAGCAGTTTGGTGTTAAGGGTCTTACTCAAGGGTCCAATGGCGTTAATGCTGGAGGTAGGATACGAACCCGCAACCTCTTGGTCCAGAGACGAGTATCCGAACCTCTACACCACCACCACCATCGCTACACCAATAATCTCATCTATTACAGTTTTTATTTTGAAGCAGCAAATTCCAGAATTGAAATAATCGTCATGGGCAACATCATGTTGACAAGCGGTTGTGAATACCAGTTTCCATTAATTACCGATGAATTGTCCAGCCCTAGCTCAGAGTTTTTGCTGCAGTAATGCAGTTCATAGTAATTTGGGTGAATGTCACAAAAATGATGATTTTTGCTCTGGATTTTTGCTGATTGTTTGTGCACAGGAAAGTTTAGCGTGAACATTGTGCTCGCTAAAAATTATCGCATGCTCACTTTGTAGGTAACGGGTGCTTAGGAGAAAGTAGCGCATGCTCACGAGGATGCTCATGAGAAATAATGCATGCTCACACGGAAGTAGCACATGCTCACTAGGGATTAATGCACGCTCACAAGAAAGTTAGCGTGCACACGAGAAACTAAATGGTGCTCACTAGAAATTATTGCATGCTTGCTAGACATTAAGCATGCTCACGAGGGTATAACGTGTGCTCATGAGAAAGTAATGCATGTTCACTAGACACTATTGGGAAATAATGCATGCTCACAAGAGAAGTAATGCTTGTTCACTACAAATTAATGCGGGCTCACAAGAAAATTAGTGTGCACACAAGAAACTAAATTGTAGGGGAAAGTATTGCATGCTCATGAGAAAGTAATGCATGCTCACTAGAACGTTAGTGTGCACACAAGAAACTAAATCGTAGGGGAAAGTATTGCATGCTCATGGGGGAGTAATGTGTGCTCACAAGAAAGCATATCACACACACACACAAGAAAATAAAAATGTGTGCACACAGGAAAGTTGGCGTGCACATGAGAAACTAGTTATTGCTAGCTCATCAGAAAGCAAGGTGTGCTCAGGACTTTTGGGAAATTTTCTGTGGAATCAGTGTTCTCATTGACCAATACTTTCACTCTAGGTTTCTAAGTATTATACAACTGTAGAATGTACTTTAACCTTGTGATATTTTGTCTCACGTCTGTAGCTCGTCCCAGGCGTCGGAGAGCAGCAGTAAGAAGCAGAAGACGGAGGAGCCGAGTGCAGCAGCTGAAATCAAGAGTCAGACAGGTGGGACTCGACGGGTTTATTACCAAAAACATGTTCTCAAGCATCAGCTGCAAACGCCGATCATTGTTCTGCCATATTTGGGACCTGTTTAGTTAGTACCCGGTTTCGGTTCCCAGTCCTTAGGGTCAACTATACTTTGAAGGCCAAATTCTCAGTCGAGGATTAAGCCTAGTCCTAGACTAGTTTAGAGTTTGAATGGTTAATCTCTATTGGTACTTCAACTTAGTCCAAGACTAGGCTTAATCCATGAGCAAGAAACCAGCCGTGTGAGTTTGGAATGAGGCGTAGGAAATGTAGAGATCATCACTCTCTCTTCGGGGTCGTTAAACACCTCAACTTTTTAGCAGACGCTCCAATCCAGTGTTACCTCCTTTTTCCTAATTTCAGGGAGCAACTTCAGGGGTTAGGGCTGCTGTTCAGCGACCCAATGATGGGATTAAACCTCCAGCACTGCTGTCTTCATTGGGTGGGATTTGGGGCCTGTTTACACGTATGCGGCTATTTTAATAAATGCATATTTTTTAAATACGTTTCTTTTTAAATTGCGTTAACACGAGATTGTTTAAATAATCTCTGTACACGCTAGAACACTAGCTTCCAAACTCCGGTGTTAACTGTTTGTCTGCGTCATGTTTTTTTTTTCTGTCAGTGACTAGCAGGCGACATGCTTAGCGTGGATCACGATACAGTAGCGTTCTTCATGGTTGCCATAGTCACAATAGAATCAAACACGTCATCCATGGAGGTGGTTAGGTCTATTTTAGCAGAGCTTTAGCCACCCTAAAAAGTTCCTAAGCCCCACTTTAATTATATATAACCCTAACCACACTCCTGGGGAGTAAACCCCGCTATCGTTCAGACGTCCCTGACGACATAGTTTTAAGAAAACTGCGTTTTACTCGTTAACACATCCACAGAATCCAGCGTTTTGAAAAATCTTTACTTTTGAGGGCGTTTAAAAAATATATGCGTTTGAGATGGCTAAAGGACCAAACGTACAAAAACATATGGGTTTATAAAAATATCTACATATGTGAAAACAGGCCCTTAAACAGCCTCTTGGTCCAGAGGCGAGCATCCCAACCACGAGACCACCACCACCACCATCACCACCCGCTTGCTTTGTGTGTGTTCAGATCAGCAGACGAGCAAGCAGCAGCGGCAGGAGGAGGAAGAGGAGGAGTCGAAGGCAGGGTTGGTGAGGGGGGGCATGCTGCACCTTCCCTCGGCCGCCGTGTGCGTGGGCATCCTGCCGGGCCTCGGCGCCTACTCGGGCAGCAGCGACTCCGAGTCCAGCAGCGACAGCGAAGGTAGCGTGGACGGGACCGACTACCCCGTAAAGCGCCACAGGCTCTTCAGATAGGCGCAGACCGGCACTCGCTCGAAACACTAATATTAAGACCTCGGGTCCTGAAGGCTCGAGCCGCCCCGCCGTTAAAATCGCCGCTTATTTCGTAGTTACCCTCTGGCCTGTGTATGGTGCGTTTTTTTGTGTTTTTGATTATTAAGTGTTATTTGCCTTAACGCTAATTAAAGGCTTCTTTAAGGCTAAACCGCCACTGTGGTCGTTGATTGATTGTGTTGTGAATTCAAACATGACCCCACCTTCACCACCCCTTCCCCTTCCCTATCCTCCCCACCCCCATTATTACATTCCATACAGTTTAAACCCCTGGCACCTAAACCTGGCGATGCCCCACCAACCAACCAACCAACTTGCCCCATCCTGCCCGGTCCGGGCGGCTTCCGCAGTGCTACCATCACCACCACCGCCCTCGCCCACAACGACTATGACAAGACGCCGCCGCCGCTGAGGACACTGCAAACGACGTCTGTGGATGGAGAAGAAGGCTGCTAAAATGTCACCTCACTCTCTAATGCCATCTCATGAGAAAGCAAGACTGTTCCGGGCAGCGCTGGTTGGAGGATGTCGGAATGTGGGAAAATATGTCTTGCTTTACTTTTTCCAAATGTTTTCTTTTTTTTTTTGGTAATGCTGCAATGCTGAAAATGCTGGAATTTTTATGAACTGTTCCTTATACGGTGGTGAAAAGTGTGTGTGATTGGAGACGGAAGGAGACGTTACAGGCAAATGCAAGAGAAATAAAAAGACCTTTGTCATGTTTTGCTCTGTCACCAGTTGAGTTTCGGTTTGTTTTGTGAACGTCGTACGTTTGCTGATTTTTGCTCTCCCAAGGAATAAAGAATTCCAGGTTAGAGCCGCCAGCACTGCGTAGAGCCACTAACGAGACAAGCAGGAAAAAAATCAACCCACAAGAAAGTTGTGCGCTCATGAACGTGCGAGTACTAGGAGTATTGTGTGATCGCTAGAAAGTAACGTCTCCTCAGGAGAAATTATTGCACGCTCACTGGAAACTATACTGTGCTCACGAGACAGTAACACATTATCACGAGGGAGTAACACATGCGCACTAGAAACTATAGCGTGCTCATGAGAAACTTTTGTGTGCGCACAAGAACACAGTTGTGTGCTTAGAAGAAAGTATCTCCTGTTCACAAGGAAGTCCCATGCTTACGAGAACGTACCGCGTGCTCATGAAGGAGTAATGTTCACGAGAAAGCAACACATGCTCACTAGGATTTGTGTGCCCACGAGGGAGTAATGTGCTCACGAGAATGTAACACAGTTTCACAAGAAAGTAACGCATGAGCAGAAGGGAGTAACGCTCTCACGGGAAGGTAATGCAGACGCAGTATAAATTATTGCATGCTCACAAGGAATTACTGTGTGCTCACGAGATAGTAACATGCTCACAAGAATGCAACGCATGCTCTGTAGAAACTACTGCTCACCCCAGAGTAGTGTGTGCTTAGGAGAACGTTTCTCTCACTTTCTAGAAACTATTGCACGCTCACCGGAAAGTAATGTGTGCTCACGGGACCGTTTCACATGCTCACGAGAAACTAATGCGCGCCGACGACATGTTTTTGTTTGCACATGCGATACGTGACACCGGAAATAATCTCCGACGCTCACTTAAAAACATTGATTTCTCACTTTATGGGCTCTGTAGCTTCGTGTTGGCGCAAAAATTTGCGCATTAAACAAACACTTGACCAGCAGCAACACGTCAACAAAAATTTATTGACCTGAGTACTGTAACAGAATCGACTTACCAAACTGTATAAAAGCAAACACGTCACCGTGGTACTATACAGTCAATACAAGTTACAAAGCACAAGAGAAACCGCACGCGAAACTTCATTAGAACACGAGTGATAATGTAGAAAGTTACATTCATTCAAGGTTCGCCGCCCTCCCGTAAATTAAAGGAGCAGTTAGTGTCTGACGCACAAAAAAAAAAATCAACCGTACGTTGCATCTTAATCCACAAAGCAATAAATAAAAACATTTCCTTATTAAAAACAATGATAGAAAAGAGCATGCGCTTTGTCCTTTAAGTTGGTCGGGGATCTTTTTGTGGGTTTTTTTTGTAAACAGTAAGTAGATTTGGCAACATGCAGTGTGAACTCGGGACCGAACTACGCCGCTCACTCGTGGGCCGTGTTCCGGGGCGCCAGGTTCCTCTGTTTGAAGTACTGCGTGACCTGCTGAGGGAGTTCGGCCAGCACAGACTTGGCTAAAGTCTCCTTCGGAGCCTGCAGAAAAGAAAAAATAATCAGAAAACACAAAGAGCGAGATAAATACACAAATAGGTACAGGTACGGTTAAGATACGGTACTAATGGTACTACTATGCTTAGCGGTACTGCTTATATTTTGACAGATTTGTTATAAGGGTAAGGGTACCGTTTCCAGTCACAGCTCTACAGGCGCTGCAAAAAGCTGCCCACTGCTCCTTCACAGATGAGTCGAAAGCAGAGGTCACATTTGGTGCACTGTGTGCTGTGCTGTGTTCACAATGACAATCACTAAAATTCATTTTAAAGAATTGTCTGTCTACTTAGGGAATGTCGCTGTGAAGAGGAACCCAAAAAGCACTCGGCCGTACTCAAAAAGGAATTTCAATTTGCTGCGAGTGGTGCCTGGGGGAGCGTTGTTGTCTGCTCGCTCCCCTGCTGTTGAGGAAGTCACATGGCCTACAGAACGCCCACCAAAAACTCCCACGGAGAGAAAAAAAAAGCTGTGTTTACGCGCTCGCTCCAGAACTGGAGACGCTCCAAAACAAACCAGCCGCTCCGCTCGGCCTTCAGCATCGGCAGAATCGATTCAAATGAGTAATCTGCCACCCCGAGGTCAAATTAAACGCCGTAATATTGACAGCGTAACAGTGCCGAGTAGCAGCACCTGTCGAACCCGGCTCCCGAATAGTAATGCGGGTCTTTAAAGGGAATTTTTACATGTGCGAGGTCTTACATAACACAAACATAAACGTGCAAGCTAGGGCCGGGCGAGACTGAATCCAAATCGACATTCAGAACCTCTAAGTGACTTTTCGCTATTTTGGTCACAAGGGGGTGTAATATTTGATTATTTGTCATTGTGAACACACCACAGCACAGCACACAGTGCACCACAATGAAATGCGATAGATAGATAGATAGATAGATAGATAGATAGATAGATAGATAGATAGATAGATAGATAGATAGACCGATAGATAGACAGACAGACAGACAGACAGACAGATAGACAGATAGATAGATAGATAGATAGATAGATAGATAGATAGATAGATAGATAGGAATATACACAAGCTAGAAGATAGGACTGATAGACCTATAGACAGAATGGATGGATGGACGGATGGACGGACAGGTGGGTAGGTAGATAGACTGATAGATTGATAAATTGATTGATTGATTGATTGATTTAGTGGAATATACACAAGCTAGAAGTAGGGCTGGGCAATTAATTTGACAACAAACACAAAAACCAAAAATATTCATTCATCGTAATCAAAGTAAAACATTCAGTTGATCGTGGTACTGATTCGAGGTCGTATCGTCCAGCCCTAACACACGACAGCATAAAACTTTTGGATAAAACAAAGACAGAGAGTGAAGCCAAAGCAGGGCCAAGTGCAGGAAGACTCACGTTGCGGAAGTCCCGGAAGGGGACAAACTGCACAATGTCCCTGACGGCTTCCTCGCCGGTGAAGGAGCGCAGAACGCTGCTGTCTCCGTCCAGGAACTCCATGGCGGCGAAGTCGGCGTTGCCGACGCCGATGATGATGATGGACATGGGCAGCTTGGCGGCCTGAACGATGGCGTGGCGAGTTTCGTCCATGTCGCTGATCACGCCGTCCGTGATGATCAGCAGCGTGAAGTACTGCTGCAGGGGGAAAATACAGTCCCGTCAAGTTAAACTTACTTACATTTACACACAAAATAACCGTCATGGGCACGCATATAGTGTGTATGTATATGTATATATTAAGTAGACATATATATGTATATATTAAATCGATGTCATCTAGCCCATGATGGTTATTTTGATTATTGATAATGTTAATTTTATTTAAAAGGTCCTTTAAAAGCATTTTATTTTATTTGAGGGACAACGTTCCTGTGTGTTTTTCTTGCCAAATCTCACCCTCACCCACATCAAAATTTAAAGGACATAAAATTCCAATAAATATGTAAAATTAAGTGTTTAATTTTTATTTTATTAAATACGTATTAGAGGTCAGTGGTTTGGGTGTGTATTTTTCCCCATATTGCTTCTATTCACTTTTAGGGTTACATGAATTTTGAATTTTAGGGTTACATGAATTTTGAATCAGTGAATAAACATTGAATCTGAACGTCTGACTGATAAACAAGGTGTGCAGATAAATCCATATCAGTGCTAATAATGGCTGAAAAATTACAAATTAAAAATGATGGATCCCCAAACCGCGCTATTAGCATTTGTCCACTAGGGGCCGCTCTGCAAAACCAATGTTGTCATTTTTTGTGTTTTAATACACTTCTTTTTTTAAAAACTTAATCTTGTTAAATAATAACTTGCTTAAAGTAAGGCAATTAAATCAGCAAAAATGACGGCAAAGGAATATCAGCCAATATTACTACTACTACTACTACTACTACTATTATTATTATCATTATTTATTTTATTTTTTTTTAAATCTGGATTTTTAAAAACATTTTATTCCACACATCAGTTTCAAAAGAACAAGATCAGCACACTTTTCTAAATCAAAAAAGACTAGCTCTCCATTATCTCATTATGGTACAGACATTATCGTAGAGTAGCAGCAGTATTGTAGTACTGTAGAATAACTCAACAAACATACACACAGTAGAAACACACACACACACACACACATCACCCCCAATACCTGTAATGTTGCTTAGCAACTGCACCGAGCTTATATTTCCTACCGAGCCAAAATGAGGACAATGATGAAGGGTCACAAGAAACTCCAAAAAGAGCATTTTTTAGGACACAGACTCAGGGCCAGGGTCTACACATGCTGCTAAAGCACTGCAAACATATACTGTGTTGTATATTTTGTATTGGAAATGTGTTGTATATTTTGTATTGTATATTGTAAATATTTTTTTCATCATGAAGTGGACACTGTTTTCAATTTAAAAAACAAAATGAAATATAAGTGTGTTTTACATTGTTTTCTTATTTTTCATTTGAGCTCAAAACATGACATTTTTGCCTTTTTGCTTTTGGAAATAAACATTTTAAATATGGTTTTAATGCAGAATGAACAATGGAAACACGGACAGGCCTGGAACTCTGCCTGCGCGTAACAAGTGTGTTTCGCGCTGCTGCTCTACTGACACGTTGCATTAGCTCATCAAGAGTTCTGGAGGGCCCTAAATCACAGCCCTGAGGGACACCCTGGGGAATGTGGGAGCAGACTGTGTTCTTTTTGGACTTTGACACTTGCCTAAAAATCACAGGAATGCTGCAGCACATGGAGTGGGAATCGTGTTATTATCTGGAACAAGTAAAAATACTCCCCGAGACAAATGGCACGGCTGTTTCTGGTCTGATTTGTGTCAATTTTGGAGACGAAACTTCTGAATATAATAAAATATTCGTACATGTCTAGCGTGTGCTGTTCCCATAATTGTAATAAATAAAAGGATAGAAGAATTCTCAAAAAAGTTAAAATAGCTACAAACCAACTTGTGCTTTTCAACAGGTGCTTTCACATCTGCTTGTGTGACCGACATCATGGCTGCTGTGCTCTATGGTGAGTGTGAGTCACTTTCACGTTTCGTCTAACCACAAACTCACACCATTCTCCATGACCCAGAGTGGAAACTATTCTCTAACCCCCCAAAAACCTCCTCATACTGCAGCAGAACAACATCAATCTACAGAATCCTCTTGACTGCTGTTGAGTGAATACCTTGTGTAACTAAAACTGCACATTCTCAGTTACGACTTCTAGTTTACAGTTAGTATTTTATAGTTTATTCATATTCCATGTGGCTTCTTTGTGCTCTGTAGATCCATCTTGTCTCGTCTCTCTGTGTACTTGCATATTGATGCTTTGCAGCTGTGCACTGTAGCCGCCATATTAAGTACCGGGCATATCGAGCAGTGCGCTTATGTCCAATGAAAATAAAGTATCTGTCTGTCCGTCTATCTGTCCATCTAACCATGCTGGACACGCAGCTTCTTATAATAAGCAGTTTAGCTCATCCCTCACTTTACCCACCTAACCCTGCTCTACAACTTGACAGATGATTTAACTAAGCCTAGCCTACACCTTTGCTGCACTGACAACAGTTTAAACAACGCTGATCAAAAGAACACCACTTACCTGTCCTTTAAGCAAAACGATTTTTATGCAGAAAAATAGCTTTTATTGGTGAAGTGGATTTATAGCGTTTTGGGGGAAAATGTGCCATTGATATATTGCATTTTGGGGGGAAAAATAGCTGTTAAAATGTTTAAAAATCAAAATACAGATTTATTTTTTTTTATGTTATTACAAACTCACAAAGAAATATTGCAGAAAATAGTAGTTTTCATGCAACCACTTTTTTGGGAAAGAAAACACTTTTTTTCTCAATTTTGCAATTGTGGATTAATAGTGTTTTGGAACCAAATTCTTCATGTCCCCTTTTTTGGCTTGAGCACCCTCCAAAATACCTGTGCTCTACAGCTGATATTTGAAGCCTCCAAACAACATCTCATTTCGTCACTGTTTATTACTCTACAAAAACCAAGAGGTCTGTATGAGAGGTCACCATGTTGAAAGACTGGCAGAAACGAACATCAGAGTGAGCCGAGGCCAAAGCCGTTTCCCTCGTGCCCAAACCCAGAACCTCCCGCCTTCCCCATGTGCCCTTTATGCCCTCCTCGTGCCTTCCTCGCTGCCTTCAGGGCATCATGTGTCACTGTTGAAACACAGAGCAACATTTCCTCTGGGCTCTGAGTCAAACTTCCCCACCGTCCTCACCCAGGGTAGAACAGACGCAGATGAGCTGCCTTACTGCACCACACACACTCCCTCATTAACACACACACACACACACTCCCTCATTAGCCCTCACACACACACTCCTGTATTACTTTCTTTGTGAGCTACTTTGGGGGGTGGTCGCCAGCTCAAGTCCCAGACCAGTAAAGGGACCTCTGAGGTACCGAGCAAGGTACCGTCCCCAAGCACTGCTTTTTGGACGCGACTCTGGTGGGACTTCTAGGTGGGACCCTTGGCGTGGCTTCCATCTCGAGTCTTGAAGTACTGTACAATACATGATCCATTGTGCCACAGTGCCTACGTGAGGGCTGGACGATATAATCTCAAATTAATATCACGATTAATTAAACATTTGATCTTGATTACGATTAATGAACAATTATTTACTTTTGGGTTTATTTGTTCATTTTTTGCCCTTATAGATCACTGACAATTTGTACTGTAAACTAGAGTTGCATTTCCACAAGAAAACACCAACGTGAGAGCTCAAGTTTTGGAGCTGTGATAAGAAAACTGTCCGAGTAGAAAGACTTTGATTAAAATGCATTGACGTGAATGTGGAAAGAACGAGGGATGATAAAAGTGTGTAAAAGACGAGTGCGGGTGGAACCAGATTGAGATGTGTGTTCAGTCAAGTGGTCTGAGATGGCATAAGAACCGCGTTGACTGAGAAAATCAGTGGGTTCCTATGGAGAAAAACAGACGACAGAATTAAGGGATGGAAAAGACGAGTGCGGGTCATGATGGTTACAGGTATGTGAAGCGGCACACAGACCTTTGAATCACATCGAAATTGGTGTCTTTGTTAAGAAAAGCATGGACATTTGAGCCCCATGTTAGTCTACGGGGAAAAATGGACAGAACTCCTGAACGAGTGCACATATCAAAACCATGTATACAAGCAGCCCACACCACTAAAGACCACACGTTTTAGAGTTTCTAGCACAAAACTGTAGGAGGAGCAGCGGTCAGAAACAATAAACATTGGATAACAGTACAGTACTGTGCAAAGGTTTTAGGCAGGTGTGAAAAAATGCTGTAAACAAAGAATGCTTTCAGAAATATAAACAATGATTGTTTATTTTAATCAATTTACAAAATGCAAAGTAAGCGAACAAAAGAAAAATCTAAATCAAATCAATATTTGGTGTTACTACCTTTTGCCTTCAAACCAGCATCAATTCTTATAGGAACACTTGCACAAAGTCAGGGATTTTGTAGGATTATAGTCATTATATTATTTTGTAGGATTATAGTCATTATATTATTTTGTAGGATTATAGGATTATAGATCTGTGGTTAGTTCTCCAAGACGTTTGGAACAACCTACCAGCCGAGTTCCTTCAAAAACTGTGTGCAAGTGTACCTAGAAGAACTGATGCTGTTTTGAAGGCAAAGGGTGGTCACACCAAATATTGATTTGATTTAGATTTCTCTTTTGTTCATTCACTGCATTTTGTTGATTGATGAAAGTAAATGATTAACACTTCCATTTTTGAAAGCATTCTTTGTTTACAACTTTTTTTTTCACACCTGCCTAAAACTTTTGCACAGTACGGTATGTATCGGATAACAGATGTAGTGTCAGCTTTATGTAGTATAAAAGTGCTGCAACTGTAGCAATAGTAAGAACAGTGTCTGTTTTATCGACTTGCAGAGTTGTTATTATGCAGAGATTCTATGGCTTAGTAGTATAAAGAAAAATAACGTTAATGCAGGTGGAAACACTTCTTTATCCTTTTGGAAACATCTGGATACAGAATAAAATTATGTGATAACAAATATTGTTTTTTTCTATATTTATTTTTGACTAACATTATAGAATGTAAAAAAAATCTGATTAACTGAAAATGAAGAAATACTGAATGTTTTGACAATTCTTCAGCCAATTTGGCCTACAACTAATTTTTTGACTCATTTCTGGGAGAGAAGTACATTGTTGTGCATGATGGCGTTCCATATGAAAACTGCGTCACAATAAACAGAAAATAATGCTTTAAAAAAGTCTGAATATATGACTGAGATTATTCTGTTCTGCTTGAGGAAATACTTGACTTAAATCCTGTTTTCCTACTAAAACAATATAATAATTACACAGCCATATGTACATGCTAAATGATTTGTTATTTAAATAACATCTCAAACGTGATTCCTTTAAACACAGTTGTGTCATTTAGTGACGCTCCCTAATCCTGCGGCGCTAAAAGCATCAGGAACACAGAGATCGTGAGTGAGAGCTGGTGTTGTTGAGGAAATTAAACAGTATAATGGTGTGATGTGCTTTTGGGCTTGTAGTGTGTTGTGTTGCTTGTTCTGCTCATTGTCATATCAATATGTAGGAATTAGTGTGAATGTTGAACAATAAACCAGCTTTACCGCAGTCACACTTCCCATGAAGAACCTACTGAGTGTGCACACAGTTACAGATAGACTCTGTAGACCAACTCAATGCCACCGATACCTGATCCAGCTGATAGAGTCGTTATCGGACCGATATCCCATCGACGTATCGGATCAGTGGCATCCCTAATGTAAATACAAATAAGGCACATCGAGTAAGCATTATACGCATCATAACTCGATCATAACTAAAAACGAAATGACAAAATGAGCGAATAATACAGTTTTAACTACGGAGCGCAGTTAGCCACTGCCTGCTCAAGATGCTGCTGGAACATTACACAGAAAAACTGAACTGCATCACTGTCTAAAAACAGACTATATCAATATCAAGTTTGTACTGTTACATTACTAGAATCCAAATCAATAAACAGAGCTGACACACACACACACAGAGGACCATTCAGGCATGTATACACACACCCACACACACGCTCCAGGCTGCATCCACACACATACACACACACACTCTTGTAACAACTACTAACATGCCAGGCTCCAGTTATCTCTGTTTTTCCCACCGCTGTCTCCTCCCACATACACACACACACACACACACACTTTCTCCCCCAGGAGCAGCCACCAGTTTTACTCAAATGTCTAAGTTCTGTTCGTTTCGCCTTTGGAAGTCATAAATCGTCATACTTCTTATTTACGTTTATTAATGTGGATGATAATAATATGACAGTACACACTTTCACAATATGGTTTAATTCTTTGAGTGATTAAATGTCATTGTGAACACAACACAGCACACACTGCACCACAACCAAATGTGACCTCTGCATCTGACCCATCTGTGAAGGAGCAGTGGGCAGCTAACATGGGCAGTGCCCGGGGAGAAGTGCTTGGGGACGGTACCTTTCTCTTGAGTATTTTATTGTTCACTTTACCGGTCCTGGATTGAAACCTGCGATCTGCGATCACGGGGCAAACATCCTACCGTTACGCCACCAACTACCATTGTTGCAGCAAGTTTGTCAATAGTGACTGACAGTGGCAAACTTGTAGCAACATATTCTGGAAAACTCCACTGTTCACCACAAATTAACCACAAGTTTGCTCCAAACATTTCTCTTTGTAAGAATTATACAAAACACAGGGCATGTCAACGTGGGGTAGTGCAACTGGGGAACGACTGACCAACCAGCACAAAAGAGAGAGACATGCCTAAATAAGGGGTTAACTATACTGAAACACCTGCAAATAAGAAGCCTGATTAAACCACACTGGATAGTAAATTAATCAACCAATAGATTAACAGAACCCGAGTTAATTGGAGGCAGGAACAAGCAACTTAAAGCTACAGACCAATCAAACAAACAGGGGTGCGTTTTCCAAAAGCATAGTTGCTAACGTGTTGCTAACTAGGTTAGCTACACTATGTTAGTTGCTAACATGCTTAGCAACTGTGCTTTTGGGAAACGCATCCCAGATCAGGTTAAACTGGGAACAAAGCACTAAACCAGAACAGGTGTAACATATAATCAATAATCAACTAACGAAGGGAAGGCTAATCAATCAGAACACATGGGGGAGGGACAGAGAGTAATGATTGACATACCACACTAGACAAATGCAAGACAGTGCAGGGGCGCCCTCCGGTGGGCGGCTGGGGTAAAGTCCAAGTGGAGATGTGACAGTATTGAAATGAGTATGAAAATGACTGTAAAAACGTGTACAGTATATTGCACATAAAGCAGAATGTGATGCTTATTATATTAATTTTTCAATAATATTTACACTAACTTTATACCAGGAATATAGTCTCAAAACCCCACAACCTTAACGCCATTGGTCACGACACACTGCCCACATTATGAAATATTAAAGCACATTTTTCAAATCATTATGGACATGCAATGTTGCATAGACGTAATTTTCAACTGTCTCTTACAGGGCTGTGTGATATGATGAAATATATCGGATGACGATATTAAAACGTCTATCGTTTCATATTATACTCAATCGTTTAATTCATGGTGTTGCAAAATGCACTGTTTACAGTAATATTGGTTGATGGTTTGGATGAGGGTTTGCAGTAGAATACTAGTGGAACTTTCACAAGCAAAATCTGGTGATTATGTGTGCTCAGCTCTGCCTAGACATGCTCAAAACCACGCCCTCACGCTCAGATCTATGAAACGCCAAAGGTGCCGTAATCCCCTTAAAGGAACCACACTAGAGTGTCCTAAAAAGTGCCGCCTTGTATTTCACGGCGTAAAAAACAGCATTTTACCACAAGACACTTGAGCTTTACAAAATGCGACATTTTCAACAGTGTAAAAAGCATCAGTAATAATATGAAGAAAAAAAAAAGAGTTCCAGGACTTCATGCTTGGACCCCTAACACATGTGGTGTTTGTGTAATCTAAGTGGAGTGAATTATCGTGATAAGCATCAAAATCGTAGTGATAAGAAGACAATTGCGGTGAGACAGGAAACAGGAAAATACTGGAATTTTCCACCGACAGCCTAAAAGCCTTTTAATCTGATTTCCACAGTAAAAAGAAGTCAGCTTTGTTTTCTCATCAATATGAATAAAACGTATATAAATACACTACTGTTTTGGAACACAAACATTTTCTACATTTGCATGTTACTCACAAATTATTTATTTATTTAAAAAAATACACTCAAAATTCTTTCCTGATGGTGTACAGTACAGTACGTTCAGCACGCTGAAGAGCCGTTACCAGCAAGAAATAGTCTTTGATTCATAGTGACCAACAAAAAGCCACCAAATATAATTATGTAGTTCTGGTGAGCATCACATATTGTTATCCAATTTTTCATTCCACCCACTTTTTCTGACCGCTACTCCCTCTGAAATGCTAGAAACTTCTTCAGTTGGTGGCGTAACGGTAGGGTGTTCGCACCGTGATCAGAAGGTTGCAGGTTTGAATTCCAGACCGAAATAGTTACCACTGAGGTACTCATGACCAAGATACCGTCCCTAAGCCCTGCACCCTGGGTGCTGTCCATGTCAGATGGCCACTGCTCCTTTACGGATGGGTCAAATGCAGAGGTCACATTTGGTTGTGGTGCACTGTGTTGTGGTGTGTTGACAATGACAAAAACAATCATTCAGTGAGACGTGTGGCCTATAGCAGCGTCGGATGATTTTTATACACGGTTTTGATACGTGCACTTGTTTGCGAGTTTTCCGTCCATTTTTTCTCCATATACATTTTTATTGATTTTTAATCAAAGTCTTTCTTCTCGACCAGTTTTCATGTCACGGCTACAAAACCTGAACAATCACATTGGAATTGTCTTGTGGAAACGCATCTCTAGTTTAAGTATTGATTAGAGATGCACAATAACATCAGAATCATATCGGATTCGGCAGAAAATTGCTATTTTAAAAGTTAATTGTGTGTTTGCTTCACTTAGCGAAAGTGAGCTCGCACATGGGCTGTGTCCCGAGCCGTGTACTACTGCACTTCATAGTATGGTAGGTAAGGCTCTGTTATCATACTTTTTTATGTGGTAGTATGCATCTCAGGAAATAGCCAGGGCTGTAGCTTAACGGCTCTCTACACACTAGGTAGTGCACATGGAGAGTCACACACACCCTATTTGACATGGTACACTACATAGGGCTGGAAGTGATTTGTGCACTACGCTGAAAATGCTCCACTCTGCTTTCACACTCACTTAAAATAATTATTTATAATACATAATTATCAAACCAACATTCTGAAAAATTGATTACTGTTAAACAAACCTAAACTACAGTCATTTTTGCTGCGTACCTTTTAACGACTAAAGCCGTGCAGACTGCATTAGCGTAGTTTTCTAAACCTCTCCCGCTCCTCTCCCGCTCCTCTCCCCTCCTCTCTCTGTTTTTATCTCGGAGGGGTGACAGGGTGCAATTAGGAACAAAAAGCCCCCGAGGCCCTTTTCAGGGAGGATAAATAATAACTATTATATCCCTCTAGCAGACAAAATGCATCTCACCAGCTTGTGTGTGTGTTCAGACAATAAGATCCCGTCGCACAGGTTAGTGACCGGGTCAGTGAAGCTCTTGTCCCGATGCATTTAAGAAAGCACCGTCCACCGCCTCATTTGGACGTAATGCTTTTTACAGTGTCTATTGCTGTCCGACAGCTGTTTTCTGGATTTGGAGGCGGGCAGCGTTATCTCTGCCGGACAGACGGTTATATTATGCTTCTGCTGCAAGCGGCGCAGTGTCCAGCGCAATCATCAGAACGTTGGCAGTGTTTACACGGGTGGTGTTGGTAATGGTGTTTGGTGCAACACTAGAACAATAAAAGCTCTATTTACGCTCACTTTCGCTCTTTCACTCTCTTTGTCTTGCGGCAGCTACTAAAAATCCCTACTTCTTATCCAGACGTCCTTCCTCATAGAGTATAACCATGAGATTTTCTATATTTTAATGTATATATTTTATTCTTACTCTTTAGTTTATTGTAAGATTTCTAACTTAACATGTTACTCTTTTAGATACTAAATTCTACTTTTTGTTTTTTTTGTCTTTGGCTTGTTGAGGCTACATTTTACTACATGTTGTACTTATATAACTAAGAACATGACAAATACATGATGGTAATTGTAGTCTTCATCTCTTAACTGCTGTTACGACTAGGAGTGGGAACCGAAAAGTGGTTACGACCCAGAACCGGTTCTAACTGATCAGTTCCATCAGAATTCCACACCTCCAACGTTATCGATTTTTCTTAACGATTCTCTCATTTCCCAGCTCCACGTTTTCCGTTTTTCCCTAAGTTTTGCGTCGCGGTTCATTACGTCACACTCTCTGCGACTTGACCTTCAACCACGAGGAATCATGAGCATGAATGATATTTTTCACGATGTAAACACACACGCTGCGTTTGTTAGCGCTCACGACTCTCACAGGGAAGTCCAACATTCACTAAAACCTTCCAGTTCAGTTCAATCTTCCCATTTATTACAGACAAAACTGATATTTTAGCTGATGAATAACAACCACCAGCGTTCTACTCACAGTACAGACATTTACTTGATAGTTATTTATTCCCGACGCACGTCCACAGTGCTATTGTGCCGCGGCTCTCATATGGAACGACCTTATGACAAAAATGTACTTCTCTCCCAGAAATGAGTCAAAAATCAGTTATAGGCCAAAATCAGTCCAAATGCTCAAAAATGACCAAAACTTCAGTATTTCTTCTTTTTCCATTAGTCAGAAAATATTTATTACATTCTATAATGTTAGAGAGTAAAAAATAAATATAGAAAAATACAGGATTTATTATCAAATAATTTTATTCTATATCCAGATGGATAAAGAAGTGTCTCCACCTGCACTAACCTTATTGTTCTTCATAAACTAAACCAAAGAATGTCTCTGCACAATAACAACTCTGCAATAAAACAGTGAGTTTGGTCTTGAGGAGTGTTCTGCCACTGTGGTTTGTTGAGTTCTTGGCTATAATTTGATGGATTAGCCTCTGCGTGTCCCGACCTCTAGTATTTGAGTACCTCATATAGTTTTTTTGGGCTGGGCAACAGCAACAACAACACAGCACAGGATACAAGCTTGCGACTCCTTTAAGCAAGATCCGACGTTCAAATGATGTCATGAGTGGCATGGGTGACAAGAGCGAAGAGAAACATTTTGACAGCAATTTTGACAGCTACCTTCTGCACATAGGTAGCTCTATTATATATTGTATATAAGAAACATTTATTTTTTATCTTTATTCCCTTAGCTCCCTTTCAAATTTGTATTGTAACTCTATTTTATTCTAACTTTATTTTAAAGTTAAATTGCACAGTAAGGAGCAGATCAGGATACATTTCACTGCATGTTGTACCTGTATACCTTAATTTGCATGTGACAAATAAAGAATCTTGAATCTTGAATCTTTTTGAGCATCTTCAGCAATTTTACAGCTTTAGTAGTGAACACAGCATTATGGGTGAGCATATTTACAGTATTGGTGAACTTTATCTGTAATTCATAAATGAATCATAATCGAGGTAAAATGTTTAATTAATCATGATATTGATTTGAGATCATATCGTCCCAAACCCGACTGGATGCATCATGGATGTGACTGGAGAAACGTGAAACAGCACAAACTTCAGTACGGCACTGCTTTCTGATGACGCAGCGCAGATCGATAGATGTGACTATAAATCCCTTGGGTTCGGACGTTTCCCCAAAGCAGGAGGTTTGGTCAGCGAGGGAGTGAGCGAGGGAGTGAGGCGCAGTGGACCGGAGGGCGCTGCCTCATTAGTCATTAACAGCCATGAACAACGCAGGAGAAAGAGAGAACATTTGTTCACTGAATCAGCCTCTATAAATAGCTTTAATTGAAAAGGGATTTTAATGGCTGCTCTCGGCTGGGCCGCTAATAAGAGCCAGCGCCGAGCCTGTTCAAAGTGCCTCGGCAGACTTTCAACCGACAACCGCAGGAACATTCCCGGCTTTTTATTTTTCCTTACGAAGCAATTAAGACGCCCCCGACGCTCGGCCAGCTCTGGAGTCTGAAACTTCACACACACACATATATATTTATACACACATACATATAAACAGCCATGACGGCACAACCACGCATGTGTATTAGGGATGCACCAATATGGTGATTATGAACCAATGTCGATATCCAGTGTTT
Organism: Distichodus sexfasciatus; assembly: GCA_032718565.1. Taxonomy (NCBI): domain Eukaryota; kingdom Metazoa; phylum Chordata; class Actinopteri; order Characiformes; family Distichodontidae; genus Distichodus; species Distichodus sexfasciatus. The sequence goes on along the minus strand of JAVGVS010000343.1, from coordinate 221,358 downwards.
TTCACGCTCATATCGCCTGATACGGATAAATGAGGAAGGCAGTGTTGAGCGCGAAAAGACAAGATATTTTGCTTCCACTGCACGCTCAGAATTGTGCCCCAAAAATAGCACCATGATATTTCTAGCACAGCGCCAAGTCAAGCAAAATGTGAAAGCAGAGTGGAGCGAAGGCGGAGCATTTCCAGCGTAGTGCACGACATTTTAAGAAAAAGTCACATGTGCGCTACCAAGTCAAACAGTGTGACACTCCATGTGCACTACCTAGTGTGTAGAGAGCCGTTAAGTTACAACTATTTCCTGAGATGCATACTACCACATCGAAAAGTATGTATGAAACATACTATTAAGTGCAGTAGTACGCGACTTGGGACACAGCCCATGCTCACATTCGCTAAGTGAAGCAAAAACACAATTTAGTTAGTTAAAAATGTTTTTCTGTGTGCAGGCGCGTAAAGACAATAGATGCTGCTGCTGAACGCTCCACTGTGTGCTCAGAACTCTAAGCAGCAAATACAGATGGTTTGGGATGCACGACCAAAGGGCAGATGCTAGAGGCGTAAATTCTTGAAAAATTAAAGGATTTAGAGAAAATTAGCAGATACATTTAGACTAGCATACTGACTAACACATAACAATGAAAGTGAGTGATTATTTGTCATTGTGAACACACCACAGCACAGCACAACCAAATGTGAGCTCTGCATTTAACCCATCCCTGAAGGAGCAGTGGGCAGCTAACAAGCCCCCGGGGAGCAGTGCTTGGGGACGGTACCTTGCTCATGAGTACCTCAGTGGTAACTTTACCGGCCCTGGATTCGAACCTGCGACCTTCTGATCACGGGGCGAACACCCTACCGTTACGCCACCAACTGCCCCTTACGCCACCAACTACAACTATAGCTACAAACAACACATTAATTGTAAATTCCATTTAATTGGAGAATTATTAACATGCTTTGGTGGAAGATAAATATTAATAAAATACAATATTAGAACCAGCGTGCGTGAAGGCATAAAGACAAGAAATTTTGCTGGTGAACGTTCCACTGCGTGCTCAGAATTTTAGCACAAAATAGATCCATAGATTTTAAGACAGAAGACAAGGCCCAAATAAAATCCCACCTCGGACTTTAGACATGTCTGGCACAAGCGCCACCTTTCCCACGTACAATAAATGTGACCCCCACGGCAAAACCAGTCGCTTGTCGCAAATTTTCGAAATTGAGTTATGATGTTTTCATGAAAGGGCATAAATCAAGCTTCAAAACGATCCCTATATGGAATGAATCGGACGAGAGACTGAGATATCAACATTCAAAGGAGTCGGGTTTCTCCTGTCACGCCAAGTGAGAAACGGGGAAATCTGCCTTTGAAGTTGACTATCGCCGTAGCACTCACAGACGCTTGGTGCGGTCGCGGCGACGTTTGCATTTACGCTAGCCTACGCTGCATTCACAGCCACACGGATAGCCTACCTGCGTTAGGTTAACTGAACTCGGGAGACGGAGATGGATTCCGGAGAAATATCTTCACGCTAGTCAACCAGTGGATTTAGCGTAAATATTGAAGTAGAGCGGTCAAAACAGAAACTTTTAACATTCTGCTGGAATTGAATTCCTCACCTCAAGAAAGTCACGTTTTTAGGATGGAAAGGGTAAGTTTTTCAGCCAAATTTATTCACAACAGTACAGTATAGACCTTCCACTGTTTCAAAACACTAAAAACAAAAAATCCAAAATTTTACCCCACGCAACATAAACGCTGGTTTTTCTCGGAAACCTCCGTTGCGACAAGCGACTGGTTTTGCCGTGGAGGGTCACATATGCATCATCAAATATTGTCTGAAAATACTGGGGAAAATCTAAGCATCAGTCCGATTCCGAAACAGTTCCGATATCATTGTGCATTCCTAGTCTGTATGCTTTCAGAAGCGTTCAGCAAAGCAGCTCACCTACATTTACATCTACAACATTTATCACTACCACAAGTCACAAGTCATGAAACTCAGCACAATTCAGAAACAGTTATACTGTAATGTTAAGTTTTAAAACGTACAATTTTTACAATCATTTGACATTCATTTTCACAAGAATAGACATGTTCACGTTTTCAAAACAACACATTCCACCACATCCACACTGTGTAAATATTTAAGCTGTTTTTTTACCTGAAATTTGTAAAAATCATTCAACATTTTTTGTAAGTTACTCCAAAGGTACAGAGCTCGGTTTTTTGACACACAGTATGAGTTCTGATGTCATTAATGAGAAAGCCTTATGAAAATCAGAAATCTGACAAGCTGCACAAAAAATGTAAGAGCGGTGCTGGATCGAAAGCGAACAAAAGTGAGTGATTGTCATTGTGAACACAGCACAGCACACAGTGCACCACAATGAAATGTGACCTCTGCATCTGACCCATCCACGAAGGAGCAGTGGGCAACTAAGAAGGGTAGCCCCAGGGGAGCAGTGCTTGGGGACGGTACCTTGCTCATGAGTACCTCAGTGTGGCAACTTCGGTGTTGGTGGCCTAGTGGTAGAAAACCTGCCTGTGGACCAAGAGGTTGTGGGTTCAAATCTGACCTCTGGCATTACCAACAGTGGGTCCCTGAGCAAGATCATTAAGCTGCTCTCAGGGGAACTGAGCCTGAAATTAGGAGATGTAAGTTGCTCTGGATAAGAGCGTCTGCTAAATGCTGTTGGTATAAATGTAACTTCACCACTCTGAGATTCGAACCTAGCGACCTTTTGATCACGGGGCGAACGTTCTAACTACGCTCTAGCCACCGACTGCCCCATAATGGCATGTTATGAATGCTGGGAAACCAACACGAGACCGGTTTGAGAATCAAGCGACACTTAAAACTTGTTTTCTTTCTTGGCAAACGTTCCACGCAAACTGGTTTAAATTGTATCTAACCTTTACACTTTTTATTGCTGAATCACATGCGCAGTCTTGTAAGCAGCTAATCAGCTGTATCGGTGCTGACATGCCTAATGCCGTCTGCAGACTCCAACTGATTTACTTTCCCAACGCAATCACACGCACTGATCAACAACAACTGTGTCAAACATTCACAGCTGCTGTTCACTCTGTGGGGTTACCTTAAAGGCACGATTATGGGGCAGCTGGCCTCGTGATCAGAAGGTCGTCAGTTCAAGTCCACTAAGATGCTCGTGAGCAAGCTACCGTCCCCAAGCTGCTGTTTCCCAGGGGCAGCCATAAACAAGCTGCCCACTGCTACCTCACACACGGGTCAAAGGTCTGGGTCAGATGGTGGCGTCATCAGAAGGTCACTGGTTCAAGTTTCGGAATGGTAAAAGGTACCACTCATGATCAAGGTACCGTCCCCAAGCTACTGTTCCCCAGGTGAGGCCAAAACAAGTTCCTCACTGCTCCTTAATGGATGGGCTAAATGCTGCGGTCTGGGGTCTTAGGATGTTGGCCCCATGATCGGAAGGCTGCCACTTTAAGTCCCGGACCGGTAAAAGGTACCACAAAGGTATTTGTGAGCAAGGTACCATCCCCAAGCACTGCTGTCCAGTCAAAAAAAGCTGCCCACTGCTCCTTTACTGATGGATCAAACGCAGAGGTCTGGGACAGTTGCTGACATAACGGTTAAGGAGTTGGCCCCGTGATCAGAAGGTCGCTGGTTCAAAGGTACCACTGAGGCGCTCATGTGCAAAGTACCAGTCCCAAGCCCTGCTCCCTGGCCAAAAAAGCTGCCCACTGCCCCCTCATTGATTGGTCAAATCCAGAGGTGTGGCGTTTTAGGGTTTTGGCTCCATGATTGGAAGGTTGCCGGTTCAAGTCCTGGACTGGTACAAGTTACCACTGAGGTACTCATGATCAAAGTACCGTACCCAAGCACTGCTGCCCGGTCAAAAAAGCTGGATGGGTCAGATGCAGAAGTCTGAGGCAGTTGGTAGCACAACGTTTAGGGAGCTGATTAGACGGTTCAAGATCCGGACCAGTAAAGGTCACACTGAAGTACTTTTGAGTAAGGTACAGTCCCCAAGCTACTGTTCAGTGGGCGCTGCCAAAAACAAGCTGCCCAATGCTCCTTCACGGATGGGTCAAATGCAGAGGTCTAGGATAGTCGGATGCGTAATGGTTAAAGGAGTTGGCTCCTTGATCGGAAGGTCACCAGTTCAAGTCCTGGACTGGCAAAGGTACCACTAAGGTACTCATGAGTAAGGAACTGTCCCTAAGCAACTGTTTAGTGGGCACTGCCAAAACAAGCTGCCCGCTGTTTCTTCACGGATGGGTCAAATACTGTGCTGTGCTGTGTTCACAATGACAAATAATCATTCCCTTAAGATTAACTTGCAGGGTTGTTATCTAAATTAGTTTCCTATTCGACAACAACGTCAACCTTCACCTCATGAGGCAGTGACACAAACCAAACAAAACGTGAAGAAGAGGAAGAAGTTAACGAGAACCAGATGATGTCTGTTACACAGCAATCACAATTCTAAACTTCCTAAAGTAAACCGACTGCACCCCGGCTCGAGCAGTGGAACTCAGCTCTCGCCCACTTCAACACTGACACTGTGTTTCCACTCAGACCAGACCTCGCTCTAAACGACCAAACACACACACACACACACACACCTCTGCACTGCAGGAAACAGAGGGAGCAGTGTTCCAACACACTGAGACGGAATTTACTCCAGCTGGGTGTGGACCGACTGCAGCACTTTCCCGTAAAGACACTGCAGCAGAGATCAGAAAAACTGACGTGGTGCCATTAGACTCATCAATATTTAAAGCATCACAGCTTGTTCTACAGTACCATACTGAAATTTACAACTCAGGAAAATACTCAGTACTCAACACTAGTGAAAAATCAGAGGTGGGAAGTAACGAATTACATTTACTCACATTACTGTAATTGAGTAGTTTTTGTGAGTAATTTGTACTTTTTAAAGTAGTTTTTGAAATAGGTCATTTTACTTTTACTCAAGTACATTTTGACCCAAGTATTTTACTTCGCTACATTGGAACCCCCCCCAAACGTTACTGAGTAAAAAATGAAATGCAGGAAAAAAAAAACAATCCGCCTGAACTGAAGGGAAATTGTGCAGGTGTTCGCGCGCGGCATTCCCACTATTTCAGTGTAGCCTATCGTTGGATGATGGCTGGTGCTGAGCAAGAGGTAGAGGTCATGGAGGAGGTTGAGGATTGCCAAGAGCAAGAAGAGACATTGACGGACACTTTGAGTTTGGTTCTGCAAGTTATGCCACTTGTACTTGAAGATGTTTTCTGGGATGGTCTGAACAAAGTTTGCACATTATACTGCCTAAAAGTTGATTAAAAACAGTGAGTGCTGGATTGGAGTTATGACTAGTCCTTTTTTTAAAAGAGTAATTGAAAAGTAACTGAGTAACTTTTACTCAAAGTAAATTTTAAATTAAGTACTTTTTTACTTTTGCTCGAGTAGATTTTTAGATGGGTACTTTTACTTTTACTTGAATAGAATTCAAGCAAAATAAAAACACTTTTACTTAATTACAATCTTTCAGTACTTTTTCCACCTCTGAGAAAAATAACCTAAAAAGTAGTGAGAACAATACATGTAATTTCTTAAAACAAAGATGAGAAGAATACAAACAATAACATCAGTGATAAGTTGTCTAATGTCCAAAAATGGAGCAAAAGGTTAAAGGTGTGTTCTATACTATACTGCGCAGAATAAAAATGATTCAACCCCCATGGCAAATTATTTTACTGTAAAAATATTGGCAAAACTTCATGGGGCATTGCATAACAGCAAAAGGGTGTTTTACTAAGTACTACAGATGCTTGTGATTAAGGGGTTGAATAATTTTCAATCTGCAGCAGTCAACAAAAGTGACATTTTGTCTTGAATGTGGAGAAACAACTTGTAATAGCAGTTGTGTTGAGCTGTTTAAATTGTTCTTGTTTGACTTGTCAAAGTCTAAGTAAACTTTATTGTCATCTCTGCTATATGCTGTACAAGTACACACAGAGACGAGACGACGAGGCTCCAGTTTTAACAGTGCAACAAGAAACGGGGAACAAAGAACAAATAAGGCACAAAGAATAAAATATATGAATAGAATATAAAATATACACTTTACACTAGAAGTAGAATATAAAATGTAAACTTTAAACTTTAAACTAGAAGTAGAAAAAGAGACAATTAGGATGCGGCATTCAACCTACAATGATGGTCTTGGAGTTGTCTTTTACACGGAGTCTTCATGAGGTCAGTTCATTGCAAACAGCTGAACATAACAGCTATATATAATTTGGTTATAAACCCAATTACACAGCTTTGATAAGAGATCTGTTTTTCAGTAAGAGCAGAATCTACAAACGGTCACATTGCGTGTCTGTCTAATTATAGCTTATTGGGTTTTCTTCAAGACACTGAAAAAAATGTAAGGAAACACTGGTGTGTTTACTGACCGCGGCAGTGTCCTGCTGCAGCGCCTGCGAGGCGAAGCGCGCCACGTGGTTGATGATGGGGGCGAAGTTGGTCGGGCCGTAAAAACGGATGTGAGGCAGACAGTTGGAATAAGCCTGAACGATTCCCTCAACACCTGTACACACAACAACAGACATTACTAAGAGTGTACATCAAGTTTCATCACCATACGATATCATATTAATTCAACACACAACGTCCTACAATATGTGACACTCCACGGCTTCGCTTGTCGCAAATTTTCAAAATTGAGGTATTATGTTTTCATGAAAGGGCATAAATCAAGCTTCAAAACGATACCTATATGGAATGAATGGGACGACATATGACTGAGATATCAACATTCAAAGGAGTCGGGTTTCTCCTGTCACGGCAAGTGAGAAACGGAGAAATCCGCCTTTGAAGTTGACTATCGCACTCAGAATTTTGCCACAAAAATAACTCTGTCATTTCTAACAAGTCAAGTCAAGTAAGTGTGAAAGCAGAGAGGAGCATTTCCAGTGTAGTGCACAACATTTTAAGAAAAAGTCACTTCCCGTCTTATGTAGTGTACCAAGTCAAATAGAGCACGTGTGACTCTCCATGTGCACTACCTAGTGTGTAGGGAGCCATTAAGCTACAACCTCGGCTATTTCCTGAGATGCATACTACCACATAGAAGAGTATGATAAGAGCACCTTACCTACCATACTATTAAGTGCAGCAGTATGTGGTTTGGGACACAGCCCATGTGTGAGCTCACAATGGCTAAGTGAAGCAAACACACAATTATTTAGTTAAAATTGTTGTGTGTGCAGCAGAGTTGAGCATAAAAACACGAGATTTTGCTGGTGAACGTTCCAGAATTTTGGCACAAAATAACGCCATACATTTTAAGACAGAAGGCGCGGGCTGTATAAAATCCCACCTCGGACTTTGGACATGCCTGACACAAGCGCTACCTTTCCCACGTACAATAAATGTGTCATCAAATATCGGCTGAAAATAGCGTGCATCGGTCTGACGTTAAAAAGTAATTATCGTCCGGTTCCGATATGACTCCGATATTATTGTGCATTCCTGGTATATAACAATAGAAAAAATATCAGTCATAATTCAGAAGCAACTTAACAAAAATTCTAGCTAATCTCCCCTTTGAAATACAGTCAAAGAGATATAACTTGTCTGTTTAAAGGAGCGCTGCTGTATGAAGCTCTCACCTGCGCAGAATGGATTAGTCGGGTCGAAGTTGATGGCAAACTCATGAGAAACCTGTAAAAATAAGAAAAGAAGCAACAATGCTGAAACAACACGGAATTACAAAACACTTCTGCACGTCTGAATGGCTTATGAGACAACATTACACACAATACACCCACGTCACGTCGTCCTGGTTAAAGGCACACTCTGCCCAAACGCTAACGCGTCTATCAGTAAATATGTGTCAACAGTGACGTGTAGAATCCATACATCATCCATTTGTATTGCAAATTCAACACAAAAACCAAAACCCAAAACACTTGGTTTTTCTACCAATATTAGTTCCTCCTCTCATTTCTCATCTCTCCTCCCTCGCTCACTCGTCTTTCTCAGCAGTTTCTCCATCTCTCCTTTCATTTCTTGTTTCTCTCTTTTTTCTCTCATTTCTCGTCTTGTTTTACCGTCTCTCCATTTGTTCCTCTCAAAGTTTTTCTTATTGAAACTGTTACTAACCTCAGGCACGTTCAGTGCAAAAGTCAATTCCAAGACCATAGTTGTAGGTTAATACTGCATCCTAATTGTGTCTCTTTCTACCTCTAGTTTAAAGTTTATATTTAAAACTTCATTTCTAGTTTAAAGTGTATATTTTGTATTCTATTTATATATAGTTTATTCTATATGCCCTATTTGTTCTTTGTTCCCTGTTTCTCGTTGCACTGTTAAAGCTGGAGCCGCGTCGTCTCGTCTCTCTATGTATCTGTACAGTATATAGCAGAGATGACAATAAAGTTGACTTTGACTTTTGACTCTGATTTCTCTGTGACTGCTCATTTCTCAACATGTAATCTTAGGGACTCTTAACATTCCTCTCATTTCTCATCTCTCCTCCCTCTCTCGCTCGTTTGTTTTCTTTTGTTTCTCTCTCATTTCTCCATCTCTCCTGTTGTTTCTCTCATTTCTCAGTGACTACTCTTATTTCTCAGCTTGTCTGTTTAAAGGACGCTCAACATTCCTCTTGTTACTATATCTCTCCTCCCTCTCTCACTTGTTCATTTCATCCCTTACTTGTCTCTCTTAAAATGTCTCTCCTCTTTTTTCTTTTGTTCCTCTACGTTCTCCTGCTCTCCGCTGGTTTCTCCATCTCTCCTCTGACTTCTACGTCTCTCCTCATTTTTCTTTTCGTTTCTCTACTTGCTCTCATCTTGTTTCTCTGTCTAATCTTGTTTCTTGCTCTAATGTTTCTCAACCTTTCACTTTAAAGGACACTCATCATTCCTCTCGTTTCTCTGTCCTTCTTTTTGTGTCTTGCTTCACTGTCTCCCTTCTCGTTTCTCTCTCATTTATCTAATTTCTCCGCTCATTTCTCAACATTTCTCGCATTTCTCTGTCTCTCTTCTTGTTTCTCTACTTTGTTCTGCTCTCCTCTTGTTTCTCCATCTCTCCTCATATTTCCCTCTCTCATTTCTTTGGTTTCTCCACTTTTCTCTCTTGTTTCTCAACCTTTCTGTTTAAAGGACAACTAACATTCCTCTCATTTCTCTCTCTCTCTCTCTCTCTTTCTCTCTCTCGTTTCTCAACTTGTCTGTTCAAAAGACGCTCGACATTCCTCTCGTTTCTCTCCTCTCTCTCTCTCACTTGTCCTTTTCATCCGTCCAGCGCCATGGCAACGCAGATGGGATGACAGTTGCATAATCACCGGGATATGCATGCATTATATGTTTTCTTCATCTCTCCCTCCGTTCCTGCCATCGACGTCTCCCAACCGTCTCCTCCCCGATCTGTCTCACGTCTTTATTCGCCTTCGCTCATCTTTATTCACTCTATGAATTACGGGCAGAAAAACACACATACTCTCTCACATGCTTTCACACTCACACACACACACACGCAAACACACACGCACACTCACACATGGACACACTTTCTCACCTTCCAGTCAGGAGGGAGTTGAGCCCCAAATCCAAGCGCAGGAAACATTTTATCTCTAGGAATAAAGAGAGGATAAAAGATAAAAATATTAATAAAGAGAGGCGAGGTTTTGCTTCTACTAAGCTATTTTAAATTATATTTGATTACATTTGTCACATACACACTAATATGTATGCAACATGCAATAAAATAAATGTGAGAATTTGTCAATTCAAGACAAGACAAATTATGAAAAGTTTAAATCAAAGGTAAGAAATATATTTAGAAAAATACATACAGTATATATCCCAAAATAAATATTACATACACAATTTCTGCTCTGTGTAAATGTAATAGAATCGAGTGTATATGTGCTGGCTGATCAGTTCTATCACCTGCTGCACTATAAGCTCGTCATTTGGTAAATCATACTTTTCATACTTTCACTCTTTTCATCATACTAGATAACTTACATAACCTGCGCATCAACTGTATAATGTGTAGTATATATAACATTATACTGCGCTGCTTGAAAGTTTGTGAACCCCTTAGAACTTTCTATATTTCTGCATAAATATGACCTAAAACAACATCAGATTTTCACACAAGTCCTAAAACTAGATAAAGAGAACCCAATTAAATAAATGAGACATAGAAATTATCCTTGATTATTTATTTACTGAGGAAAATGATGCAACATTATATATCTATGTGGTGCAAAACTATGTGGACCTCTTGGATTAGCAAAGAATTTGAGGGTGAAAATAGAGTGAACTGGTTGACGATCAGGTGTGAGTGGGTGCACAGGGGTTTAATAAAGTCAGATCTCCACGACACACGTGTTTGAGTGTGTATCATGGCACGATAAAGGGAGATTTCTGAGGACCTCGCAAAAAGAGTTGTTACAGATCATCAGGCTGGAAAAGGTTACAAATCCATCTCCAAGGGGGTTGAACCCCACCAATCCACAGTCAGACAGATTGCGTACATATGGAGGAAATTCAAGACCACCGTCACCCTCCCTAGGAGTGTCAATGAACAAAGAGCAATGGGCGTAATAGTCGACGATGTCACAAAGGATCCCAGGGTAACTTCTACACAACTAAAGGCCTCTCTCACATTGGCCAGTGTTCATGTTCATGAGTCCACCATCAGAAGCAGATGGAAGAACAGTGTTGTGCATGGCAGGGTTGTAAGCAGAAAGCCACTGCTCTCCAAAAAGAACACTGCTGCCCGTCTGCAGTTTGCTAAAGATCACATGGACAAACCAGAGGGAAAAATGGAACAATATTTAGTGGACAGATGAAACCAAAATAGAACGTTTTGGTTTAAATGAGAAGTGTTATGTTTGGAGACAAGAAAACACTCCAGCATAAGAACCTCATCACATCTGTGAAACATGGTGGTGGTAGTATCATGGTTTAGGCCTGTTTTGATGCATTTTGATCCATCAAAGGATGGAGCCTTGGATTCTGATTCATACCAGCAAATGTTAAAGGAAAATGTTAGGACATCTGTCCATGAACTGAAACTCAAGAGGAAGTGAGTCATGTAGCAAGACAATGAGCATAAGCAAGTCGTTCTACAAAGGAGTGATTAAAATAGAATAAAGTTCATGTTTTGGAATGACCAAGTCAAAGTCCTGACCTGAATCCAGTCAAAATGTTGTGGAAGGATCTGAAGAGAGCAGTTCATTTGAGGAGACTCTGCATTCCAGAGCTGAAGCTGTTCTGTACTCAGAAATGGGCTAAAATTCCTCAAAGCCAATGTGCAGGAGAAATGAATAGCTCCCGAAAACGTTTAACTGCAGTTACTGTTGCACAAGGCGGTCACTCCAGATACTGAAAGCAAAGGTTCACATACTTTTGCACCACACAGATATGTAATATTTTCCTCAGGAAATAATCAAGTATAATTTATATGTCTCATTTGTTTAATTGGGTTCTCTTTATCTAGTTTTAGGACTTCTGTGAACATCTGATGTTGTTTTAGGTCATATTTATGCAGAAATATAGAAAGTTCTAAGGGTTCACAAGCTTTCAAGCAGCGCAGTATATTGTCTTGTATAGTGTCCATTGTTCCTGACGGTTTTAGCGCCGCAGGATTAGGGAGCGTCACTAAATGACACAACTGTGTTTAAAGGAATCATGTTTGAGATGTTATTTTAATAATAAATCATTTAGCATATACATATGGGTGTGTAATTATTACATTGTTTTAGTAGGAAAACAGGATTTAAGTCAAGTATTTCCTCAAGCAGAACAGAATCATCTCAGTCTCCTCCCCACAGAGAAATACACAACTTATTTATTAAACTGGTATTAGATCAGTACTCGGGATCGACCCACACCCAAAACCCAAGTATCGGCATCGGTGTGGGAACTGAACAAGCTGGATCAGTGCATCTCTAATTTATATTCTCCTGTTGTCTATATTTGGCTAGAGAAACACAAACCACCAGAAACAAACATTAAACCAGTCATTAAATCAATATATCAATCACTTTCACTAAAAATGATGTACAAACATTTTGTAATTGAGTATTTTCATCAAGCGCTTCTCGTCTGGAACCACCTCTACTTCAAAGAAGAGGAAGACTTGCATCAAGACTCTCTTCTGTGCTGGCTCCTCAGTGGTGGAACCAACTGCTGAGTCCCTTGCTGTCTTCAAACGATGACTGAAGACACAGCTCTTCAAGGATTGTCTAGGAGACTAATACCTCTTTTCCACTACACTGGTGCTGGCGCCGCATTTACACTGACCAGGGAGCTCAGCGGGAGCCGCGTGATAATACGTCACAGGTCACGCCCACTAAACGAACGGTTATTCATACGAAGCCTGCACGTTCCACGTTACCGGACTTCGGCTCTCCGCCATTTTCTCTTCTAAAGCTACCTATCACTCCGCCCACCTCTCGTGGCGTCACGGGTTCTCGCTGCTAGACCAGCAAAGTTTAGGGGCCGGTTCGGAGCCGTTTTTTTGTTCTGTGGAAAAGCACAGAAAATTGGGAACCAGAGCAGTGGAAAAGGGGCTTAATTTACTGCTATTTACTGTTCATGTAGTTTTTTTCCCTCAAAAAACAAAAAAAACTAACATGTACGCTAACATATACATTTGTCTGTGAACTTTCATTTTTCTCTAAGACATATTTTGTTAAAGTATATAACTTAGTCGGAGGGGACTTGGTTTTGATGACAACTGTTGATTTTAAACAGTAAAAAGTTTAAAGCTGAGGTTGGCAGTTGGTGACGCAACGGTAGGGCGTTCGCCCATGATTTGAAGGTCACAGGTTCAAATCCAGGGCTGGTGAAGTTACCACTGAGGTACTCATGAGCAAACAATCACTCACTTTAAAGAAAAGTGCTGTACTACACAGCTCTGGATAAGAGCGTCTGCTAAATGTAAATGTATTTATTTCAGCTATTACTTGTTCCCTATTCTGGCCACAAGGGGCATTAAGCAGAGCCAGAGCCGTGCTATTACTATTACCATGCTATTAACTTTTATTCTCTCTAACGTGAACCTAACTAAAGCTGAAAGTTGGCCATGTCATCGGAAAGCCGCCGGTTCAAGTCCCGGCCCCGTAAAGGTACCACTGAGGTACTCGTGAGCAAGGTACCATGTCCACTGCTCCTTCACGAATGGGTCGAATGCAGTGCGGTGTCCACAACGATAAATAATCGCTCACTTCAATCAACTTCTAATTCAACAGCACTACTTTCAGCACACGGCAGTCCCACAGTGTGGTCAGCAGTAGTTTAAGTTCCGTATGTAAGTAATAACTGCTCTTTTCCATAAAGGAATAAAACACAAAAAGCACAATAAAGTGAGAGAGGCTCTTACGAGTCGTAGTCCTGGATGATCTGTCCCACGGCCCAGATGGCTGAGAGATACTCGTTGCTGCCCAGCGGGTTGATGTAGTGCAGCGAGGACGGCTCCCTGGGGCTCCCGTTGGAGGCTGTGAAGTCGATGCCAACCTGGTGGGCACAAGACAAACAAACACACACTCGCATTACTCTCTTTATGAGCTACTTCCGTAATGACTAGATGTACGTGGACATTTATCCTAATGGAGACCGATCATCTCACACACACACACACACGTCCCCATAAACAAATCAGCTTTCCTTGTCTTTTAAGGGACAGACAGGTCCTCACAACCCCCCAAATAGATGAACACACTCACACACATACACACTTGTATTAGCGTCTAACACCTAACCACCTACGTCCAAGTATCCAAAATCTAGTATTTTATGTCTTTTGTTTTTTAAATAAATTTTATAGGATCATTTTTCCATATGGGGACAGGTCCTGCAATCAATATCAGATAGCGAACAATATGAGTCAGCAATTGATATGAGGTAGAAGTCGATACGAGCCAGCAATACATATGGGCCAGCAAACGACATGACAGTCCTTATAAACCACAATGTCTCCCTAGACCACAGAAGTAGACTAATATTTTTTCTGGGGACAGCCGGGTCCTCACAAGCCCCTAAATACATGTACACACACACACACACACACACACACACACAAATGGCCCTCATTTATCAGACATCTCGGAGGAACAGTGATGCAGGAATCTATTCATAATCGACAGACTTCTACTGTAAGTACCAGTTTAAATGCATGTGTGTTAAGTGAGTGATTATTTGTCACGGTGAACACAATACACAGTACTTCAGTGGTACATGTACCGGTCCAGGACTTTTACCCAAACGTGAAGGAGCAGCGGGCAGCTGACATGGGCAGCACCCGGGGAGCAGCGTTTAGGGACAGTACCTTGCTCATGAGTACCTCAGCGGTACCTATACCGGTCCGGACTTGAACCGGCATTTTATCAAGTAATGGCTCACAAACATAGTGCGTTTACACTGCGAAAATGGCATTTATGTGTTTTTATGCATTTACTTCTGTTTTTGTGCATGAAATTACTCAAATACGTTCACATACAGAGGGATCAGGTCTTGCCTTGATGGCGGGACTGAAAACGTTGTGCGCCACTAATAAGCGTCCGTGTGAAACACAAGCGGAGCATCATCCTCTAGCCAGTAAAAATAATTAAACGATGCTTTGGTTCTAGAAAAAATAATGCCTCGACCATTTTTGGTAATTAAATTATTTGAGTTATTTGAATTGTTTCAGCTCTTGAAATAGAAAATAGAAAACCTACTGGTTGTTAGAGCTAAGATAACATTAATGTACCAAAACCGTACCGGTAGCGTGGCCCATAAACTGCGATACGCACCGAACCATGGGTATATACAGTACATATACTGACAGTGTGTGTATACTATGTTTCCAATTTTAACCCAAAGCACAGATATCAGTATTAATATCGAACTGAACTAAAGGGGTTGAATCGGTGAATCCTTTCATCTCATGACACAAAACCAAGATTCTACTGTGTGTTCACCAAAAGCCAGTATGAAGGGCGTCATACCAGACAAAATCCTGCAAATACCAGCTTGCAGGATTTTGTAATTTATCAGCAGAAACCGAACGTACATTGGCATCACACAGCAAGTAAGCGCATCTGACTGACTGTGCCAGATTACAGCAAAGCAGAAAAGCACAGCGATGCCGTGTGAGTCTCCTTCATTTCGAGATGCCGTTCGGATGCTAAGAGCCGGCAGCGTTGTCTTTATTTGAGGACGTTCGCGAGTCACATCTGCTCAAGCTGTGATCTGACAGCTCTCTCTCTCCCGAGGCAGTGGCAAAAACCAGAGACCCACTGATGCCTGCTTTCTGCCCGCATGAACGCCCGCCCCACTGCATCCTTGAGGACAGTTGGTTAGTGTAACGGTTAGGGAGTTGACCCCGTGATCGGAGGGTCGCCGGTCCAAGTCCCAGATCGGTGAAGGTACCACTGAGGTACTCATGAGCAAGGTCCCTATGTGCTGCCCACTGCTCCCTCACGGATGGGTCAAATGCAGAGGTCACATTACCCTGTGGTGCACTGTGTGCTGTGGTGTGGTCAGAATGACAAATAATCACTCACTTACACTCACATTTACACATTCAGCAGACACATTTACACCCTCATCCTCTCCTAATTTCAGAGACAGTGTCCTTGGAGCAACGTTGTGTTAAGGGTTAATGATGGTAGTGCTGGAGGTAGGACGATAAATATTGTAAATACTGTATTGTTCAAATTTAACAGCAGGTCTACTTTTATTAAAAGAGAAGACTGTTCATTTAAATGTCTGGTTGAACTCAGGAGTAAAACTTTCAAATGATGTTTTAGTTGTTTATGATATCAATTAGAGTGATGGTGTTAAATTAGTATATGATACTTGTCTCATGTTGATCAATATCAGATAGTGATCAATATGATCCACGTCGTCTCGTCTCTCTATGTATCTGTACAGTATATAGCAGAGATGACAATAAAGTTGACTTTGACTTTGACTTTGACAATTGATATGAGATAGCGATCAATATGAGCAAATTATTACTATGACATAGTGATCGATACGAGCCAGCGATCGATATGAGTTAGTGATCAATATGATCCAGCAATCGATATGAGATGACAATCAATATGAGCCAGCAATTGATATGAGATAGTGATCAATAAGGGAGAGTGATCAATATGAGCCAGTAAATTGATATGAGATAGTGATCAATAAGGGAGAGTGATCAATATGAGCCAGCAATTGATATGAGATAGTGATCAATAAGGGAGAGTGATCAATATGAGCCAGTAATTGATATGAGATAGTGATCAATAAGGGAAATTGATCAACATAAGGCCAGTAATTGATGTGAGATAGTGATCAATAAGAGTGATCAATGCAGGCCAGTAATTGATGTAGAGATAGTGAACAATATGAGCCAGCGATCAATATGGGGAGCAACAAATATGAACCAGCCGGAAGTAATATAAGATAGTGATCAATAGGCTAATGTCTCGATATCAGATGAATTACTCACTATGAGTCAGCGATTGATATGACATCGTGATCAATATGAGCCAGCGGTCAATATTAGACAACGATCAATATGAGACAACGAATAGTATGATAACACTCAATATAAGCCAATAATCGATATAGAGACTTGTCAATATGAGCCATCCACTGATTTGGGATAGCGATCAATATAAGACAGCAACTGATATGAGACAGCGTTCAATATGAGCCAGCGATTGATATATGATAGTGATCAATATGAGATAGCAACTGACATGAGATGGCAATCACTATGAAATTGCAATCGATATGAGAGAGCGATCAATATGAGATAGCTATTGATATGTGATAGCAATTGATGTGAGTCAGAAATCAATATAAAATAGCAATCAATATGAGAGTGACATATTGATTGCTATCTCATCGACGGCTGGCTTATATTGATCCATATCGGTAATGCATCATATATTAGTCGCTATCTCTATCAAGAATCGACCCAGCTCATATTGATTACTATCGACTGCCATCTCATAGTGATTACTATCTCATGCCAGTTACTGTCTCATTATTGATAAGCTCTCTCCTTATAGAGAATATCAAATATTCCTGAGTTCATCAGAACATTGAAATGGCGATCTTCTTTTTAATGAACTCAACCTCCGTTCAGTACTCAAGTCACATTACAACATGCGTTTCGTCTGATCAATATTTTCATTTTGGATCAATGCTATGGGCTCGTCGATCAGTGTATCATCACACCCTTAGCGTTCACAGGCCGCGATCTCGGCCAGATGTACAAAATGACAAACCGATGCTGCACATCTACTGGGTGTAGCTACATCAACGCCTGAAGACGCTACTGCTTTGAACGCCAGGTGAGGAGAGAGACCGAGAGACAGGAGAGAGAGAGAGAGAGAGATAGAGAGGGCGAGGAGAGAGAGAGAGAGAGACCGAGGAGGAGAGGAGAGAGACGAGAGGGCCGAGGAGGAGAGAGAGACGAGAGAGACGAAGAAGACCGAGAGACAGGAGGGAGAGAGAGAGAGGAGAGAGACATGAGGGAGATGAGTTAATGTGGGGGTGACAGAATGAGGTACCATTTCATGTGGAGGTCTACACACACTTGTAAAACACTATCTTTATTGAGGACATTTAACCTAATAACTAGACAACATATAATTCCTACAGCTAATCCTAATCCCAATCCTAATCCCTAACCCTAACCTCCAGCAACCAAATGCATCACACACTAGTAGTTTTCAAATAAAACAAGCGCATTTTCTATGAAGTCATTTTCTTCATGGGACTTCTCCAAATATCCCAAAAACAAATAAAAAGTGATTTTTGGGGAACAAAAAAGCTAAGGTCCCCAAATTGCATAAAAACATCGATAAATATGAGCCAGTGATTGATATGAGATAGTGACCTAGTGATCAATATGATCACACACACCTTCGTATTACTATCTTTGTGCACTACTTCCATTGACTCCCATAATGACTAGACATCAATAATGCTACTACAACAAAACATAAACCATGAAAACATATAAATCAGTTCTTACTACCTTTGAGTGTTAGGTGACAAATAAAGAATCTTGAAATCTTGAAAGCATAAATTATAATCAATACGGCCAATCAGACGCCACTTCCGCCATTTCAGCACCAATCACAAATATCCGCTAGTTGAAAAGAACTGTCTTTGTCAAGACAGAAAAATAACGTGTTTTTCGTAACAACGTATTGTTACATTGTCACTTGTAAAAAACAAAGTTATTTTTAAACTACACACAGTTTTAAGGTAGGGCATGCAATTGGCATAGTGGTTAAGCGCTACTTACCTCTGGCGAGAAAGGTTCTGGGTTGAAGGCAGATTACAGTTAGCCAGGAGTCCTGTCTGTGTGGAGTTGCATGCTTTCTCCCGTGTTGGAGTGGGTTTCCTCCAGGTGCTCCGGTTTCCTCCCACAGTCCAAAAGCATGCAATATAGCTTAATGAGCATCTCTAAATTGACCCCTTAAGGTGTAAATGTGAGTGTGTTTGCGTGAGTGTGTGTGTCCTGCAGTGTAGTTGCCCGTCTGCGCGGGGCTGGTCCCCGCCTTGCACCTGTAAATTCCCGGGATAGGCTCCGGCCCCCACCATGATTGCGGTTTGGATAATGAATGAGCTAAAAATAACTTTGTCATTGATAAGCTACTGGAAAAAGTACTAAAGTTAGCACTTTAGCCAGCATTGTGCATCACAGTGCAGTCTAGGCAGCTGCAAGAAAGAGTTAGAGGACGGAGACCACCTTGGCCAGATGGAAGCTTAATCCGTGTCGTATTTATCAAATGTCTGGCTTTAACACTGGCTAAAATCACAACACTCTCTACCTCCAAGCTCATTATTCTGATTTGACAGCATTATATTAGCACCCAACATTGTGTTTCACATTTTGAAAAATTAATTAGCTTTTTTAAGTCCTAAATACATAATTTTTATATACACACACCCACATTGCCATCTTTACAAAATTGCTTCCTGCTCACTATGACTATATGTGACACTGCTGTAAAACCAGTCGCTTATGCATAAATTTTCAAATTGAGTTATTATGTTTTTTCATGAAGGGCATAAATCAAGCTTCAAAAGCGATACCTATATGGAATGAATGGGACTGACATGTGACTGAGATATCAGCATTCAAAAGTCGGGGTTTCTCCTGTCGCCAAGTGAGAAACGGAAAATCTGCCTTTGAAGATTGACTTCTCGCCGTAGCACTCACAGGCGCTTAGTGCGGTGGCGGCTTCATTTGTATTTCACCCAGTAGCCTCGCTGCATTACAGCCACGAGATAGCCTACCTACGTTAGGTTAACTGAACTTCCGGAGCGGAGATGGATTCGGAGAAATATCTTCCGCAGCTAGTCAGCAGTGGATTTACGTAAATAATATTGAAGTGAAATGGGGTCAAAACACAAACTTTTAACATTCTGCTGGAATTGAATTCCTCACCTCAAGAAAAGTCACGTTTTAGGATGGAAAGAAGTTTTTCAGCCGTTATTCTACAACAGTACAGTATAGACCTTCCACATTTCAAAACAGTTCTTTTCAAAAAAGAAAAATCAAAATTTTACCCCACGCAACATAAACGTCGTTTTTCTCGGAAACCTCTGTTGCGACAAGCGACTGGTTTTGCTGTGCAGAGTCACATATAATAATAACAATACAGCTAGAATTACCTCCAACCCTAACCGTAACCTTAGTAACCAAAAGCTAATCTTTTACCTCTTTTAGTTTCTCAAATAAAACATTCATTCATTCATTCTCCAAACCGTGTAATCCATTATTTCTGATATTTTAACATCTAACTATCACAGATTTCATCAACCTTCATCAACAGCTGCACTGCTGCATGTCACAAACATAAAACCTGCACATTTAAGACATTGATAGAGCCATTTTATCTTTCATCACTCGAGGGTCACGGGTGAAAGTAAACATACTTTGAAGTTTCTTTGAGATTATTAAAAAGTGGTAAAACTGTGAGCTTATTATTTTTACAAATATCAATTTTATCTCTCGTTTATCTGTCAGTTTGGCTGATTTATCTGTGAGATATTTTGGCACTTTATGCCATCTATCAGTGCAACGCTTGGTGCCTATAGCTTTAAGTAAACGGGAAGATGAATTATGTTTACAGTAGCAGGGTTTAACTAAACAGTAATTCCTGAAGAAATTCTGAAAAAGTAGGAAAGGTTAGATTGGGGATAACATTAACTAGCTGTAAAATGGTGGAAAGGCAGGCATTGTGGCGTGTGGTGCAAAAAGGTAAACAGGAGAAATAAGTCAAGCGGTTTAGAGTATGAATCAATTGGGGGTCTGACTTTCCGAGGCAAAATGAGCACCTGATATAACAGGAGAACTATCAAAATTACCCAAAACTTTAGCATTTCTTCATTTTCAATTGATCAGAAAATATTTATTTAGTAATAAATAAATAAATAAATATAGAAAAATGTGTTGTTATCAAATAATTTTTATTCTGGATCCAGATCGATACTAAATTGATAAAGAAGTGTTTCTCCTAAAATATAGCTACACATGACATTAATAAACAAATTTTACGCTGACATTTTACTGATGACAGATTAAACGATAAATGTAGGAATTTATATAAAAATATGACTGCTTCTAGTAATTATATTTCAGCCAACTAGTTATAGCTATGGTTATACAGTAAAAATGCTGGTTATAGTTACTACTTACTTCTCCCAAAGGTAACTGAGTTATTAACGAGGTTACAGCCTTATAAAGTAACTAGTTACCAGGGAAATGGGTGTGTTATATTTGTCCAAAAAATGAAGTGTGACGATGAGCGGTGCTTCACAGATTAGAAAAGCCGTTCTCCACCGTCGTGGAAAAAACACTTTCTTCCTGCTCATAATCTACATTTCACATATGCATTCTTGCGGTTTATCTCGGTGAGGGGAACAGTAATGTCTGTACTTCCAGGTTAAAGACCTTACTTCTGAATTCTCTGGTTTCGTCATTGCCGTGTGTGTCTCCTGGTCGGTTGTGTGTGCGTTTGTGTGTTTGTGTGTGAACGCCTTATCGTGACATTGTACTCTTCCTAAGGCCTGGAATATACTTGCTGTGAGCTATGTGTGCGTATCCGTACACAGTTGCGTTAAACGTTTGTGCTGATATACTTGCATCCATTAGCAATAAATGCGTAATCACAGGTAATGTACTCCTTACCAGGAGTCAGAGTCGAGGCCTAATAAACCTAATAAATGAATGAATACCTGTATCTTAAAATCGTCATCTGTTATTCCAACAAACATGTCTTCACTCAAAGAAGCATTAATCTTCATCATACTGAGACGGCACCAGAGAATTAAACGAAAATCGCGGAGATGGTACGTTTGACCTCTTAATAGATCTTGTCGGCAAAATGGGGAATTCTTTTCTTGACTTTTGAGTGCAGATCTCACAACACTGTCCCCTATAAATTACTCAGGTATTGCATCTCCGTATACGTTCCGTTAATTTTTGAGTATGTGCATAAAAACCGACACAAACAACGGGAGACACGGATCTCGCCTGTACGTACGTACATACGTATGTAGTTAACAGCAAGTATATTCCAGGCTTTAGCCGATCATCTTCATTTATTCGGTTGTTTAGCCCCCACTGAGAGAGGCCGGTCGGATGAAAACAGCTTTAATGAGCTCAATTACAGTAATGCGCCGTATTCTGTGCTCAGTTACTGCAGCTACATGTTTATGGCATATAAAATAATAATCACATTATCACAGGTACATTAATGTCAATTAACATAAAATTTAGAGACTCATGACTTTTGACATGACTCATTTTAAAGTAACTGACATTTTATCGTTTACAGTTAAACTTCATGTATCATTAATAGTCGAGATGCACAATAATATCTGATACTTTAATTTTCCCAATATTTCCAGCTGATATTTGCTGCTGCGTTTCTTGTAGGTGGGAAAGGTAGCGCTTGTGTCAGGCATGTCCAGAGTCTGCGGTGGGATTTTATACGGCCCGTGCCTTCTGTCTTAAAACGTATGGTGTTATTTTGTGCCAAAATTCTGATCACGCAGTGGAACGTTCACCAGCCAAATCTCTTGTCTTTATGCTCAACTCTGCTGCACGCAGGAAACGTTTAACTACTAAACTGTGTGTTTGCTTCACTCAGTGAATGTGAGCTCACACATGGGCTGTGTCCCGAGCCGTGTACTACTGCACTTCATAGTGTGGTACTCTTATCATACTCTTCTATGTGGTAGTATGTATCTCAGGAAATAGCCGGGGTTGTAGCTTAACGGCTCTCTACACACTAGGTAGTGCACATGGAGAGTCACACACGCACCCTATTTGACTTGGTACACTACATAGAGCTGGAAGTGACTTTTTCTTCAAATGTTGTGCTCTACGCTGGAAATGCTCTGCCCTCGCCCCACTCTGCTTTCACACTCGCTTGACTTGGTGCTGTGTTAGAAATGTCAGAGTTATGGTGTTATTTTTGTGCCAAAATTCTGAACGCACAGTGGAGCTTCGGTTCACTTGTCGGCATCAGCAGATATAAACATGAAAACATCGGATATCGGCATCGGCCAATAATTATCGTGCATCCCTAGTTAATAAGAAAATATTATGTGATCGTTGTCATTTCGATGATTGCAGCTACATGTTTATGGTATATAATATAATAATCACTTTGTTGCAAACATAATTCTGGATGCATCAGTTAACGTATTTGTAAAATCTGAACTTTAAAGTTGTGTGCAGAGATACAGAGCTCCCTTTCTGGATTCACAGTGTAGATAGAAAGCAAAAATATACAGATTTTCTTCAGCATGAGACTGAACATAGTGACACAGAAAAAGATGAGTGTTTTTCTTCCACATGAATTAACTGCAAGTGCTCTACTCCTCTCTCTCTCTCCATCCCTCTCTCGCTGACAAAGGAGTAGATTACAGGCGCTGCAGAGAAGGGATTTGAGGACTGAGTTTCACACATGCGAATATCTATCCTCGACTTATTAAAGGCGAGAAATAAATCCGGGAGGCAGAAGCGGCTGCCGGAGTAATCGCGGATTTAGGTTTACACGTTTCTCTCGCTCAGACAGACTTCCCAACGACGCTCCTGCCAACGGGCCGTGCAAAAAGGTTCTTACTAATTTTTTATTTAATAAAGCATAAGACACAGCGGAAAACGTGACAGTGCGGCCGTTAGCGGAGGTTTTGGCCGGTAACGACTGAAACAAGACGGCCTGGAAAGCATGACGAGAGAGAAGAGTGGAGAGAAAAATATAGAGGGAAAAAATGGAACGAGAAAGAGTGAAACCCAAAGAGAAAGAGAAAAAAGGAGAATGAGAGAATGTGTGTCAACAAGAGAGACTGTGAGGGAAAAAGAAGGAGAAAGTGAAAGAGAGAGTTGGATGTATAAGCAGAGAGACTGAAGGAGAGAAAAGAAGAGATGGAGGTGAAAGAGAAAGTGAAGGAGAAAGCAAAAAAGCGTAAAAACAGATGAATGTATAAAGAGAGAATGAGCGACAGAATGAAAGTGATGAAGAGAGGGAGTTGAATGTTGAATATGAGAGAGAGAGAGAGAGAGAGAGAGGGAGGAAAAGACAGAAGAGAAAAGAGAATGAGGGAACATGAGTGAATCAAAAGAAGAAGATATGGAGTTAAATGGAGGAGAGAAAGGGGGAAATAATGGAAATAAAAAGAGAGATAAAGAAAGTGAAAATGAGAAATGAAGACGAGAGAAAGACAGAGAGAATGAGAAGAAAGTGCGAGAAATGAGAAATTGAGAAAGTGGGAATAAGAAAAAGAAAGATGGAGAGAGATAGTGAGAAAAGAGAAAGCGAGGGAATGAAAAAATATGAATAGAGAGAGAGAACGAGAATGAGAAATAAAAATGAGATACAGAGAAAGAGAAAAAGAGAAATGAAGAAGAGCGTGAGAATGAGAAATAACAACGAGATGAAGAGAGAGAGCAAGAATCAGAAATAAGTATGAGAAAAAGAAAGAGGGAATAAGAAAAAAGAAGAGAGTGAAAATGAGAAATAAAGAAGAGAGAAAGTGTGTGAGAATAAAAAATGAGAAAGAGAGAGAGCGAGAAGGAGAAATAAGGATGAGAGCATTTTCTAGCCGCATCCGTCTAAATCTCGCTCTCCTCCGAGGCGTCTCGGAGTAAAGCAGAATCCCGTCACTATAGCAACTCCTGCTTCTCTCTCGCCCTGATGTCATTCCTTCCCAGCGACTCGGCGTTACGTAAAGCATCACGAGCGCGGCGTTTTTAACCCCGATGATCTACACACTGCAGCTCCACCTTCTCCTGCCACCGCTTCCGACCCGCTCCACTGGCGCTCCGACAACAACACGGGGATAAAAACCGGAAAACAAGTCCGTCCCCGTCCCAGTTGGAATAAAGCGGTTCGGAACATGAATGAATGAATAAAGTAATGCTAAAGACATTAAAAAAGCAACGTTCACGAAGCCAAGTTCCAAGAATTTTTCAGCAAAAATGGAAACGTAGTGTCAAACCTCACCATTTTCTGGGATTAGGGGTTTGCTTTTTCACCATGCACATCACAAATAAACCAATTTTCCAAAAGTAGCAGAATTTTCCTATAAATGTGTCGTATGTCACTGGAAATGGGAGAATGTAAGCTTTAGTTTGGTATACGACACATGGCCAGGATAATTACGGTTTGACGCTGCATCAGTGTTGAAAATATGTTTTTTTAATTGAAATTTTGCAAAGACGTTTTTCTGAGTCTGTAATTAGCAAAATTTTTAACGTGGTCTTAGTCAGTATTAAATATATCATTGTGAAATTTTCACAAAATGTTCCTTCCATTATGTGGAATGACTTTACGTATAAAACAGAGAATCGTCAAAAAATGACCTTAGCCGGGCTTTCACAGGCAGGGTCACATATATATACTGTACATGTGAGTGCAGCTCACGCTGTCTCACTAGCCTCGAACTCCCAAGATTCTTTTCACACGATACGTATCCAATCCAGTGAATCCAGTCTGTTCCTTTGATGTCTTTATCTTTACTACAACTTAGACTTTTACAAGCAAAAGATGAACTCTTAAAACGAACAAAGAGACTTTACGTGACGGTCAAAAGACTGTAACCCTCCTGAGTTCTCGGCTTCAACTCGCTTCTACCGGCTGTGTATGTTCTTACTTCTTTATATATATTTCAGGAACCAATCAGATTACGACACGTAAGGCAGCTATGTATTACTTCTGTCGTTACGTACTAATACATTTAACGTGTATACTTATTAATATAACTCTGTTACGTAACACTGTATAGGAAGTTCTTATTGAATGTTCCAGAAATATTCAAATTAGCTTTATAGCTCTAATTTCTACTACAAATAGTTATGAAATATTAAATCCAAATATTCAAACATTCATGCAACACAAAATGGCTCTAACAGTATTAGAGATGGGACGATACCACTTTTTTATGTCCGATACCGATATTGTAAATTTGGATATCTGCCGATACCGATACAGTCACAGACTTTTTTTAAACATAAAATAATGCTTTAAAAATGTCTGAATACATGACTGAGATTATTGTTATGCTGAAAGAAATGCTTGATTTAAATCCTGTTTTCCTACTAAAACAATATAATAATTACACACCCATGTATATGCTAAATTATTTGTTCTCAAAAATTGTTGGTTTAGAGATATAAATATTTCTTCTTTCTTATTGATTACACTATAACATTATAAAATTGAAAAAAAAAAAAAAAAAAGATGAACTGAAATTGAAATACTGAAGTTTGTCATTTTGAACCAATTTGGCCTATAAAATGAGCTGCTTTTGCAGAGAACTACATTTCCCACAACCCTCTGGGCGCGCCCAGGAGCCGTGTCACAATGATGCGTTGGGCGCGCGTTCCAGAATAATCTATGGGAAAATCTAAATAAACGGCAGAATTGTGAGTAGAACGCTGGTTGTTGTGGTTATTTATCAGCTAAAATATGGTTTGTGTCTGTAATAAAGGGGACGTTTTGACCGAACTGGAGCGTTTTAGTGAGTAACGGCGCTCATGCGCGCGGTCATTAACACAGCGCGTTTACATTGCGAAAAATGTCATTTATACGTTTTTATGCATTTACTTTTGTTTTAGTGCAGGAACATCTCACAAATACTTTCACATGCAGAGGGATCAGGTCTCGTCTTGATCACGACACTGAAAACGTTGTGTGTCACTATTAAGCGTCCGTGTGAAATACAAGCGGAGCTGCTCTAGTGAGTAAAATGAATTAAACCAAGCTTCCATTCTAGAAAAATAGCCTCGACCATTTTTTGTAAAAGAATTATTGGAGTTATTGGAACAATGGTTTCAGCTCTACTTTACCGCAGTGCCACTTCACATGCATAACGAATCGAGTGTACACACATTTACAGATCGGCTCCATAGAACGACCCAATGCCACCGCTACCCGATCCAGCCGTTTGAGCCGATATCGGGCCGATACCCAGCCGCATATCAGATCAGTTACACCTTTAAACAGTATATATTAAAAATAATTCAGCACTAAAGTGATCTGAATGAGACCCAGTATCTAAATAACACTTTCTATAGAACAGAAACCTACAAAGGACTGTGTGTAAAAATTATTTATCTAGGGTATGAAAGCAAGAGCATACTCACAGTAAACATGAGCTGACAGCCGCCCAGGATGTAGTCCAGGAACGTGTAATCCCTGGTAATCTGGGGAGCATCAGCGCAGCACACTGTCAGCAACAGCATCCTTTTCTTTTACACACTAACATCAAACAAATGCGGCCCATTTAGCCAGAGAGAGTGTGTGTGTGTGTGTGTGTGTGTTATGAGTTGAACCGAAAAATGAATAAAAAAATAATGAGTCATTTTGCCACTTTTATGGCTGGTCGCTCGGGCCGAGGAGATTACTGTGGTTCTCGACGGCTCAGACTGACAGGTGTTTTGTGCTGATATTAATACGTTATTTAATGGAGGATTTAAAGCCATTTCATTAATCTCTGCCTACAGCACAGCCACTATTATAACAAACGTAAAAAAAATTCAATTAAATAATACAAATTATGAGCTGTATGGGGAGAAACATGCTTTAATGTGTATATATGATATCAATACCTCGTTTTACTCTGGTTAATTCTAATGAGCGGTGTAATTAAGGTAAGGAGAAGGCGTCTGAACCATGATGGTGCTCCTTTACCTTGCATGACTTTAAAACGATGATTCCAGAGTTCTTGTAATTCTTCTTTTTCTTCTGCTTTTTAGGGTTAATGCACTCAAACTCCACCTGCAGCAAAGAAAAACACAGCATAGGAGTCGGTCGGGGTCGACTGATTATCAGCTCCAATATTTATCACTTTTATACTTAAGGACCTGTGTCCACCAAACACGTTTTTTTGCGATGAGAACGATGAGAACGATCAAAACCTCACTTCCAGAGCGCTATCTATGCACTTTCTCGGTGCTTCTCTCAGCGCTTGTTGTTGCTAAGTTATGAAAAGCGTCATCGGGCACTTCCGTGTTCATTCATATTTCATGTAAACATTGTAACGTATTTCTTTGAGATGGGTAGGTTAGCCGACATAAAAGAGATTATCTTTACAATGGAGAGAAATGGCATCCTGGCATTAGCGGCAGCGTTTGAACTAGTTAGCATCTCTAGATACGCCACCATTATTGTTAGTGAGTTCTTGACTGCGTAGGTCCCACCCCTGCCTCGATTTTGATTGGCTAGCAAGAGAGAAGTGACATTGACAAGCCCAGTGCTGTTGTAAAAGTTGAACGGATTTCAACTTGAAGCATTCTGAGCGCTATGGTAAAACCTGTCTTTTTTCCTGCTGAAGGCGCTTAACGCTCTGAACGCTGAAGCTCATAGGAAAAGTAGGCGCTCTCAGCACGAAAAACACGTTTGGTGGACACAGGCCCTAAGAGTCGACCGATTATCAGCCTAGCCGATTATCAGGGCCGATATTAGACATTTTGCAGATTATCAGTATCTGTGTTTAATTTTGACCATCACCAATATTAGGTAATTACAAGGTGTAACTGCTCAAAAATTATACCCACTGCTTTTTGGAACTCGCAGTGTAGATGCCAGCTCTGTTGGAGCAGCAGCACTGTGACTATCGGCAGAGGAGCAGTGAGACGTGCTGGTGAACTGTGGGGTTTAATGTGGTATTGACTGGGAATTCAACAGGCTTAAACGGCTGAAAAATGTCTCGACAGACTGCAGATGCCAGCGAATCAGGACAGAGAGAGAGAGACGAGATGATGCCTCCAGCCAAATCCCCAAAAAACACACAGAGTCTTGGAAAAGAGACTTGCATCTCAAAAGAGGCTCACGGTGCTACAGGAACTTGTAATGTAGTGTAAATTTAGAGACTGGACAACAAGGAGACACCTGCACAGGTGAACTCAGTAAATAGACTTACAATCTGTTAAAACATGTCGCACTTTGTACTGCTATATCCATATTCCTATTTATTTTATTACCTGGAATATATAGAAATATTATGGGTATATATATATATATTACCCAATCTGCTGTAATGAGTCGGAGGTCGGCGTTCTATTTATTTAGATACAGGCTGATTATGTTGAAAAACGTCACAAAAATAGCGATTTTTCTTTTTTGGAGACCAGATTAATTCTGAAGACCTTTTCTTTCATATAAGACCAAAAAAGAAAAATCGATATTTTTGACGTTTGTCAACATGATCGGCCTGTATCTAAATAAATAGAACGCCGACTTCCGACTCATTACGGCAGATCGGGTCACACATATATATATATAAATTCCATCTTCTGATCAAAAATATATCAACTATTTATATTAAAATACAG
Organism: Distichodus sexfasciatus; assembly: GCA_032718565.1. Classification (NCBI taxonomy): domain Eukaryota; kingdom Metazoa; phylum Chordata; class Actinopteri; order Characiformes; family Distichodontidae; genus Distichodus; species Distichodus sexfasciatus. The sequence continues at coordinate 192,509 of JAVGVS010000343.1, read as the reverse complement.
TACAATTATATAAGGATATGATATAAGCTAAAGATATAATCTTCTCTCTCTTCTCCTCCTCGCTCTAATTCCACCACTCGCTCCTTCTCGTCTCTTTCTGTTAAGAGCGGCACTCCAACACCTTTGGCTGCCCGACATCTTTATCTTTTCCATTCTCTCCATTTCACACTCATCATTCAGCATCATTGTGTCACCTAATGAAGCGTAGAGCACAAATCCATGAGAAAAAACTCTGCTGTCATTCCTGTACCTGACTCACGAAACATGAATGAAATGGACGTGGAAAATGTAAATACGTGACTTAAACTATGTATTTAACGTGACTTAAAACCAAAAAACTAGGGATGCGCATTTCTTTTACATGGGAAAGGTAGCGCTTGTGTCAAACATGTCCAAAGTCCGATGTGGGATTTTATACGGCCAGTGCCTTCCGTCTTAAAATGTATGGTGTTATTTTGTTCCAAAATTCTGAGCACGAAGTGGAAGATTCACAAGCAAAATCTCTAGTCTTTACGCGCTCAACTCTGTCTGCACACAACAGTAGCCCCCAAGAATCTTACACAGGCAGACACAAGATGTTTTTGCAGGACGTTCAAAATGTTGTTGCTCGTAGTTATTATTTCCATCACGTGTGCTGTTGCCATTTTTTTGCACCACATTTTATTCTGTGGCGTTTATGAAGAGTACAACCATAAGACTGAAACGAAGGCATGGAGAAATGACACACATTTGTATGTCTCTTCATGTTCCGCAATGATGTTGCTGACAGTATTTCGCAGGCCATTCTGGGAAATATATCCTACCCCTCTGTTTGGACTGAAGAGGCCTACACGGGAATTGGGGCACCCTACCTACAAGTGAAGGTGTAAAACAGAGGGGTAGGGCTAAGGGGGGAAATGGGATTTACCCGAAAAGTGCATTTTGCTTAATTGTATACTTATTTGTTCATTCGGCAATAAAATTCACATTACACTTTACATACAATTTTCTTAACCAATAATAAACAATAATAAACATTACTAAAGTAAACATCTTTTCAAAAAATATTTTTATATACATGCTTAGTTTTATGGGGTGGCACAGTGGCACAGTGGCCAGCGCTGCTGCCTCACAGTGAGAAGGTCCTGGGTTCGATCCCGGGGTCGACCGTAGGGTCATTCAGTTTGCATGCTCTCCCTGTGTTGGCATGGGTTTCCTCCGGGTGCTTTGGTTTCCTCCCACAGTCCAAAAGCACGTAGGTTAATTGGCGACTCAAAATTGGCCTCGTAAAGTGTGAATGTGAGTGTGGTTGTGTGAGTGTGTGTGCCCTGCGGTGTGCTGGTGTCTGGCCAGGGTTGGTGCCCGCCTTGTGCCCGTAGTTCCCAAGATAGGCTCCAGCCCCCCCGCACCCCGATCGGGATTAATCTGTTCAGATGATCGGATGCTTAGTATTACTCATTTATCGTAAGATTTCTTTAATGTAATCAGTTATCTTTGAAAACGTCAAATTCAAAGTTCTTGTGGAGTGACTGAACGTGGAGATGTGGTGGAAAGTTTTGGAGAGGTTCTGATAGTGTTGGATAAAGTCAGTTGATATTGTCTGTGGTACTTTCTTGACATTTGAATAACTCCACCCTCCTCTCTGAGAAGCTCCGCCCACCTGGTAGAACTGCTAGCGCTGCCTGATCCGCCATGTTTTCACCAGCGCTAGTGCAGGAATCACAGTGAAGAAGTCTAGCGGCGGAGTGTTGTGTTGAACATGTACGGCTGTATGGATGGTCTGTTAGCAGCACCATGTGGATTATTTTCACGTGAGGTAAACTCTCACCGCGCCGTCTACACTACACCCAGTTCCGGAGTGAGGGGCGTGGCCAGCAGCGGCTCATTTGCATTTGGAATATTAATGAGAAGCAGCCTGTTCTGAAAGGGACTGAAACAGAGGAGTAAAAAGCAGGTGAAAATGCCTAATCTGAGAGGTGTTTACAGCAGACTACTGCAGAGACATGTTTAGTGGTGCTCATAGACCTAGATTAACTGAGAAGGGACCTCTGATGTGTCTTTTAAAGCAGTTCTTGTGGAACGTGGTCAGTTGATAAGGTCAGTGGTCTTTTAAGAGTCCCGGGTTAGGCTCCGGTCCCCGTGACCCCGACTGGGAGTAAGTGGTTCATATAATGAATGAATAAATGAACTTTACCTCGACCGAGTTCTGCGCTTCGCTCATCTTGGTAACGGTGGTCTGGAACTCCCCGATGAAATCGTGGCCTCCATCGTTGTCGTAGTCATAACACAGAACCTGAGGAAACAAGTTTTTGTTTCTTAAATTTGTCCATTTGTCGCCCCGTGATCGGAAGGTCGCAGGTTTGAATCCCGGACCGGTAAAGGTACCACTGAGGTTCTCATTAGCAAGGTACTGTCCCTAGGCACTTCTCCCCGGGTGCTGCTCATGTTAGCTGCCCACTGCTCCTTGGTCAAATGCACTTTTTCCTGAAGCTCACCTTGATGCTGCGCTCCACGTCTCCGTTACACAGCGAGATCAGCGGCACAGTGAAAGGCTTCCACACCGGGTCCAGAGTGTTCTTTATCACCTGTTAGACCATTAAGACAAAAATCACTTTTAGAAGTAAAGCCAAGGACAGCAATCCATTAATGTCTGTTCTTTTCTATGCAAAAATATTATAAACATAATAAATATAAATATATATAACATAAAAATATAGACTGAAACATGAGATTGTTACATATTTTATTATATATTTGCATAACAAATAATGGAATCTAAAGGGTTTATCTGCATGACATTAATATGCAAATATATAAAACAACTTTTAAAAATAAAATATAAAATATATAAATGAATATGTATGAAATAACAAATATAATACACATCATTTTTCACATCACCTCTGTTCTGTGCACCAACATCCACTTCCCGTCCTCTCCTTGTTTGTGGAACTCCAAATAAGGGTCTGATTTGCCAAAAAAATCCTTAAACACAGAAAGTAGACACGTCAAAAATTTTTATTTGGATAGGAAATGTTTTGACAAATTCCATACATTTTTCCGGTTTGACCTAAAACTTTGGTTGCTCGTTGGAAATGTGAGTGTGCGTAATTATGTGAACTTACTTTTTTATCCAGTTTCCTCCCACTCATGGACAGAGTGATTATTCTGTTGTCTGACAACTCCTGCGCTGTTATCTGCAATAACACATTTACAGAATTATTATTACATCACGATTATTATCTTAAATGTTTAACTACAACAACTTGCAAAGCCCCCAAACAGTTAATATTGTCTGAAACAAAGAGTCACTGATTAAACAATCGATAAGTAATGTTTGCAACTTTGTGCTGTCCCTGCAAAGACTGGGCCTAATTCCCCAATATTTTCTTATATTTTTTCCATCAATTTGCTGTTAATAATACAACTGCAGAATTGCAGAAAAGCTAATATTTTGCAAAAACATGCATCTAATAAGAATTTAGTTGCAATAAATAATACGATCATATGTGACCCGATCTGCCGTAATGAGTCGGAAGTCGGCGTTCTATTTATTTAGATACGGGCCGATTATGTTGACAAACATCAGAAATATCGATTTTTCTTTTTTGGTCTTATATGAAAGAAAAGTTCTTCAAAATTAATCTGGTCTCCAAAAAAGAAAAATCACTATTTTTGTGATGTTTTTCAACATAATCGTCCCGTATCTAAATAAATAGAACGCCGACTTCCAACTCATTACGGCACATGTAGGTCTGGACGATATGACCGAAATATCAGTATCGCGATTAATAAAACCTTTTATCTCAATTATGATTAATCAACAATTATTTAGTTTGTTTGGGGGTTTTTGGATATTTTTATGCCTTCATAGTTCACTAAGAAAGTTTACTCTAAATATGTAAAACTATTCGAGTGCATTTCTTATCTTTGTGATATTAAGATAAGATGAGTCACATGACAACATACACGGTGAAATGTTTTTATTAAATTTAGCTTCTGCTCTTTGTACACATACAGTAAGTTAAATATATATGTAAATACATATTAAAATGATTTATTTTATTTATAGTAAAAAAAAAATAGAAAACAAAATAATGTAATAGAAACTATTATATGTAGTCAGTCCATTTAGTGGGAGATGCTCCAGGAAGCATGAGGTAAAATCTCATCAGATTACCTTTAAAATTTGACAGCTAAAATGTCTGCCAATTCATCATTTCCATTAAAATCTTTATTTCTATAACTCTGACAATGTCTGCTCATTTGCTATATTTCTGATTCAGACTCATTTCATGTGTGTTTCAGTGGAAAACAAGAACATTTCCAACTGACCCCAAACCTTTCAGCTGTAGTGTACAGTATATACACAGGTTTTTTGAGTATGAATGGAATCTTGGAAGACAAACCGAGTGCCGTGCCATGTTTTATACAGGAAATTACAAAATTGCACGGAGCATAATATTTCAAATCAAGCCGAACAATTTGACACTTAAACAGTATTTTCCATCATAGAAGTCAGAATTCGGTTTGTGCATTTATTTTGTACTTCGACCTGAACTATCCATTGATGGGCATCTCTATCTGGCCACCACAAAACTGCTTTGTTATTTCACACGTATGTATTGTTTTTATATGAAAAATTGTAAAATTGCAGGGAGCACACTATTTCCCACAAAAGCCAACAATTCACTGGTGTATTCTTGGGGTCAAGAAAGTATTCATTAATTTTTCATTAATTATCACAGAGATATTTATTCATTTGGAACTCTACATTTTGGAATTCGAACCACTTCTAGAACGGAAGATGTAGATAGTTACAGATATAGACAGATGCAGTGATATAAAAATAAAAATAACCCAAATGAAGAGAATTAAAGTGAATTAAAATAACCAACACAAGGGAGATTATATTAATTAGAGGTTCTGAAGCCCTGTATGGAGGTACATTAACACACTCCATAATGTTGTCATAAATAAAAGGTTTGAGGTCTTACTGTGATGGCTCCCTTCCCTGCAGGCTTGCCACTGGCCAGGGTGAGCGGTCGATGAAGCTTCTTATTGGACACGATCTGCAGGGTTAAAGGAGGAAGGAGAAAACGGCTCATAAGAAGACAGATGTAGAGAAAGGTCAGTGCAGAAGCTGCAAAAGACAGTCAGCAGTGAGGAAAAAATCAGGCCAATCTGTGCTTATTAACTAATCTCATTTTTATATGAGTTTTACAAAACGTTATTTCCAGAGTAAAAGTGTAAAATGCAGATTTGACAGCAGGGATGAGAGTGGGTCAGAGGTCTGAAAAGTTTAATAAGTTTAAACTCTGTCTCACCGCTGCTGACTGGCAAAAAAACATGAGAAAGCTGACAGCATCTAATCATTTTAACAAATTTGGGGCGTAACAGCACACTTATTTTTGCATGTTTTTACATCAGTGATATCTGCATTCTGACAACTTTCACATTACTCACTGCAGTCTTTTTTGTGCGTCTTACTCATGCAAATAGTTGTTTTATTTCTATTATAATATTTGTGCATTGTGTGTTTTTCTGTTGTCCTTGGCGTTTCGAGATTGCCAGGATTTCTTCATAATTTGATGAAAAGGTTTCTAAAACTGGATCAGAATCACTTTTATTGGACAATTATCACCTTTAAGAATTTAACTTGACATTTTGTTCCAACACAAACAACAATAATCATTAAATAATAAAAATACATGTACAATAAAATACAGGTATGATATAATAATAAAACCTTACTGAAAACAAGAAATATAAATACAATACAATGTAAATAAATTGCAATTGTAACTATTATCTTGTTGTTGTCATTATTGTATTGTGTGTCTCCACGAACTCTGTGTAATAAACTCACCAGCATCTCACGCTTGCGTTTGCGTCCTCTATCTCGCACCATCCACACCGGAACGCACTGACAGTTGTCTCATTTTTTATATTTAAAAACTGTATTTAACATCAGTGTAAGCAGCTAAACCACTTTTAATACCAATAATCTAATATAATAAATATCAGCTACAAGGACAAACAATATTAAAAATCTTTTCTCCTAAATATTTAATGAGAGGACGCTCAACACTTTTGCACAGAATTATACAGTTAGATCTAATCTGCTTTCATACTGCATTACACAACACATTGAGGATTATGTTAGAGAAAATTCTTGGTACAGAAAAATCTAAAAATCTATATTTAAATTGACATTCTCTTCATAAACTGTTGTGTAAACTATAAAAACTGTCAGCATTTCTATGTCAAAATGTACACCTGTTCTGTTGAGGATCTTGTATTAAACAACAAAATATATTTTATATAATATACGAAATATTGTTACGCCCGTACAACGGTTAATGTAAGCCAATGGATCACAAACTGGGACGGGCGGAGCTATTGCAGGCAAATAAGTGACACCTAAAAATGCAACACAAAGAACACATCACACCTCACAAAAGATATTTTTACGGCTTTTATGTTTTGAAGTTTGGTAGCAGATCAATAAGAAGCTGCATTTTTGTACAAATTATACATTTAATGTAAAACCGCAATTAATTCCAGTGGAGTTTCGACAGAAAAATGAGCATATGTGTGTTGTAGAAAAATATTTTTATCTCTAAAGCGGGGGCTTGCAGGAAACGTTTGGGAATGTGTGATGTAGGTTGAGTCAAAGTGTACTTTATTGTATTGACAAACAAGACAACGTGGCTCCAGTTTTAACGAGTACAAAAAGGCACATAAAATATACATTATATAAGTAAACTATAAATATAAACTCTAAACTATAAATACAAAGTTAGCAGTTTTACCTCCATGTAGATAATGATGTGTGTTCCTAATAAAACCAAACTCCTGCTCCTAAAACCCAGACACACAGACTGAGGAATCGCTCTCTTCCTTTGGGAAGTACCTTATCAGCCGCCTCACTTAATCGCCTCGTCTACAGTGGAAGTTTTAGGTTTTAGGTAAATGTGATGATGTGAGGATACAGTACCACTCCCAGCGTGCAGACAAACTCCCCGAGGAAGTCGTGCTCGTAAAGTTGGCTGCTGCACTTGTCCTCGTCAAACATGGCGAACTTGAGCTTCTGGACCTCCTCGAAGTGGTAATCCACCTGGAACTTCACCCCAAACACCGGGTTCAGGTTGTTCACCGCCGTCTCCGTCCGGCCCATCTGCGGCCAACACACAAAACACAGTCAACTACGGCTTAGTCTCTTACAGTTAGCAAATTGGAGAATCTTCTAAATAAAATTAAGTTCAGTACTTCTAAGTGTTTAGTTTAGTTCAGTAGTTCCTAGTGTTTAGTTTAGTAGTTCTAAGTGTTTACCTTAGTTTAGTAGTTCCTAGTGTTTAGTTTATTATAGTAGTGTTGTGTTTAGTCTAGTAGTTCCTAGTGTTTATTTTAGTTTAGTAGTTCTAAGTGTTTAGTTTAGTTTAGTAGTTCTAAATGTTTCGTTTAGTTCAGTAGTTCTAAGTGTTTCGTTTAGTTCAGTAGTTCCTAGTGTTTAGTAGTTCTAAGTGTTTAGTTCAGTAGTTCCTAGTGTTTAGATTAGTTTAGTAGTTTTAAGTGTTTGGTTCAGTAGTTCCTAGTGTTTAGTTTAGCTTAGTAGTTCTAAGTGTTTACTTTAGTTTAGTAGTTCTAAGTGTTTTGTTTAGTTCAGTAGTTCTAAGTGTTTAGTTTAGTTCAGTAGTTCTAACTGTTTAGTTTAGTAGTTCTAAGTGTTTAGTTCAGTAGTTCCTAGTGTTTAGTTTAGCTTAGTAGTTCTAAGTGTTTACTTTAGTTTAGTAGTTCTAAGTGTTAAGCTTAGTAGTTCCTAGTGTTTAGTTTAGCTTAGTAGTTCTAAGTGTTTACTTTAGTTTAGTAGTTCTAAGTGTTTAGTTTAGTAGTTCTAAGTGTTTAGTTTAGTTTAGTAGTTCTAAGTGTTTAGTTTAGTTTAGTAGTTCCTAGTGTTTAGTTTAGTTTAGTAGTTCCTAGTGTTTAGTTTAGTTTAGTAGTCCCTAGTGTTTAGTTTACTTCAGTAGTTTTAAGTGTTTAGTTTAGTTCAGTAGTTCTTAGTGTTTAGTTTAATTCAATAGTTTTAAGTGTTTAGTTTAGTTCAGTAGTTCTAAGTGTTTAGTTTAGTTCAGTAGTTCCTAGTGTTTAGTTCAGTAGTTCTAAGTGTTTAGTTTAGTTCAGCAGTTCCTAGTGTTTAGTTTAGTTTAGTAGTTCTAAGTGTTTAGTTTAGTAGTTCCTAGTGTTTAGTGTAGTTTAGTAGTTCTAAGTGTTTAGTTTAGTAGTGCTAAGTGTTTAGTGTAGTTTAGTATAGTAGTGCTAAGTGTTTAGTTTAGCTTAGTAGTTCCTAGTGTTTAGTTTATTTAGTAGTTCTGCACCTAAATGGGGTGAATTTTATGAGTGTGGGGCCCTGGAGGTCTGGCTCACAGGGGTCAAACTTGGCTCCTTATAGGCCATGGAGGTAGTGGAGGTGGAACTATTCCTGCCCGCTCATGGAGCACCTTAATGGGGTCAAATTTTATTCTAAGTGTTTAGTTTAGTAGTTCCCAGTGTTAAGTGTAGTTTAGTATTTCTAAGTGTTTAGTTTAGTTTAGTAGTTCCAAGTGTTTAGTTTAGTTTAGTAGTTCTAAGTGTTTAGTTTAGTTCAGTAGTTCTAAGCGTTTAGTTTAGTAGTTCTAAGTGTTTAGCTTAGTTTAGTAGTTCCTAGTGTTTAGTTTAGTAGTTCCTAGTGTTTAGTTTAGTTTAGTAGTTCCTAGTGTTTAGTTTAGTTTGGTAGTTCCTAGTGTTTAGTTTAGTAGTTCTAAGTGTTAAGTTTAGTTAAGTAGTTATAAGTGTTTAATTTAGTAGTTCCTAGTGTTTTGTTTAGTAGTTCTAAGTGTTTAGTTTAGTAGTTCTAAGTGTTTAGTTTAGTTTGGTAGTTCCTAGTGTTTAGTTTAGTTTAGTAGTTCCTAGTGTTTAGTTTAGTAGTTATAAGTGTTAAGTTTAGTTTAGTAGTTATAAGTGTTTAGTTTAGTAGTTCCTAGTGTTTTGTCTAGTTTAGTAGTTCTACGTGTTTTGTTTAGTTTAGTAGTTCCTAGTGTTTAGTTTAGTTCAGTAGTTTTAAGTTTTTAGTTTAGTAGTTCCTAGTGTTTAGTTTAGTTCAGTAGTTTTAAGTGTTTAGTTTAGTTAAGTAGTTCCTAGTGTTTAGTTTAGTTCAGTAGTTTTAAGTGTTTAGTTTAGTCCAGTAGTTCTTAGTGTTTCGTTTAGTTCAATAGTTTTAAGTGTTTAGTTCAGTAGTTCCTAGTGTTTAGTTTACTTCAGTAGTTTGAAGTGTTTAGTTTAGTTTAGTAGTTCCTAGTGTTTAGTTTAGTTCAGTAGTTTTAAGTGTTTAGTTTAGTTTAGTAGTTCCTAGTGTTTAGTTTAGTTAAGTAGGTTTAAGTGTTTAGTTTAGTCCAGTGGTTCTTAGTGTTTAGTTTAGTTCAATAGTTTTAAGTGTTTAGTTTAGTAGTTCCTAGTGTTTAGTTTACTTCAGTAGTTTTAAGTGTTTAGTTTAGTCCAGTGGTTCTTAGTGTTTAGTTTAATTCAATAGTTTTAAGTGTTTAGTTTAGTTTAGTTCAGTAGTTCTTAGTGCTTTGTATCATGTCTGATAATAAGAAGAGTGAGTTTCACACTGTGCAACAGAGAATTTAGCAGCTTAAGAGCTTCCTCTCTGCTTGTGAAAGTGAGTTTGAGGATGAAGACCCTCGGCGAGGTGCTAAACCGTCAAAGAGCCTGAACTGTTGATTTCCTGTCACTTTTCTCACATACATCGCCTCTTCAGCAGCACAAAGCTTTGTTGCTACGAGGTGAATCTCTGATGTCTGTGTGGCTTCGTCGTAAAGGTTGAATTATGCAATGTTAAGGTTCAACGTGTGAAGCGAGAATGTCAGAGTTCAGTTTGCTGGAAAAACGCAGAAATCTCAGCGTATCTGTTGCATCTCTAGACTGTAAGGCTGCAGCAATCAGTCAACACAATCGACGATTTCAATGATAAAATTTTCACATAATTTTATTAATATAATTTTAGTGTCGATTTTTGTCATATTCATAAGATACTACAGCAGTGAGGGGTGGAGGGTGCTACAGAGCAAACAACACTGAAACCACATTAAACCTTGACCTGAAAGCGTCAGTCTCGAAGCTGCAAACCCAAAAATGTTTCTCTCAATGAGCTGGTTAAGTTTTAAAGCCATTTTTGTGCAGGTATTTTTGAGGAAATATGTTGAAAGAGGAGCTGGGATTGTTAATGAGTTATCGCCCGCAATTAACCTGTTAACCAGCGACCATGTGACCATGTTTGGCACAAACTTCCACAGATACATCATGTTACATGAACGTTCACTGTGTTATGGTAACTACATTAAGTGAATTAGGTGAGTAATTATTTGTCATTATGAAGACAGCAAGGCAGACAGTGCACCACAACCAAATCTGACCCCTCAGTTAAGGAGCAGTGGGTGTCCTTTTGACAGCGCCTTGGGAACAGGTGCTTGGGTACACTGCCTTGCTCATGAGTACCTCAGTGGTACCAGTATTCAAACCAGTAAATCTCCAATCACAGGGCCAGCTCCCTACCCACTGGCCAGCTACTTTATATATCATTTTGTTATTAAACTACTTTTTTCATAATTTTGAATAATTATTTGTCCTTTTCCTCTTACAGTATATTATAGTAAGTGAGTGAGTGAATACTTGTCATGGTGAAAACACTACAGCACAGAACACCAAATGTGACCTCTGCATTTGACCCATCCGTGAAGGAGCAGTGGGCAGCTTTTTGGCAGCACCCAGAGAAGAGTTCTTTGGAACAGTACGGTGCTCATGCGTACCTCAGTGGTACCTTTACCAGTCCGGGATTCAAACCGGCGACACTCTGTTCACGAGGCCAACTCCCTAACTGTTACACTACCACTGCCTCTGGAAGCAGGTTGAGATTTCCGCATATTAACATCCTATTGGTTGGCTGTGCAACATGTAAAACGAGAAAGCAAAGCAGAGATGATTTAAACGTACTCTATGACGTGGCGTCAATTAAAAATCGAATAATAACTGACAAATTAGCCAACAAGTAATGTTCCGATGGGCCAAAATTTCAACATTTCAATCAATGTTGGTTGGTCGCCGTAATAAAAGGTTATTTTGTTGATGATTTTTCTGAACAGGTCTATTAATAACGGACTAATTGAAAACAATCTACAAATTAGTCGATTATCAAAACAATCCTTATTGCAGTGCTTTTCATAGCTTCCGCCCATCCCCCACCTCCATTCTTCTTCTTCTTCTTCGCTCTAACCCCCTTCCCACCATTCTGCCTCTTTCTCTCTCTTTTCTCTCTCTTTCTATGCATCACTCTTTAAAAAGCAGGAGCCTTTTGTTTCCCATGCTGTTGCCATGGTTACGGCGCGCTGAAGAAAACACAGATTCCGTGTTCAGGCTCGCACTGTTGACCGTCGGCGATTGCCGAGCCATGGAGCGTTCATACACATTCTCTTATTCACACACACACACACACACTCTTGCAAAGTGACCCTCTGGAGAGCCGCCAGCGCCACTCTGACCTCAGTTCCTTTTAAGCGCCTTTTTCTTCACACAAATCCCACTGAGCGACTGAGTGAATTTAAGAAGACTCAAACGCTCAGAACACTCCGGACAAGACGTGCTCGGTTTATCCGAACCAGAAGTGCATCTCGAAGTACGCTGCTTTTTGTGATTTGATACAAACTGAATTGTGTTAAATCTGAAAATGATATTGTCTCATATCAATGGTTAAACAAATCCTGAAAAGAATCATATTTGCTTTGCTGGTTGATGGTAAGAAAGATAAAACAGTTTTTGTTTTAAATATACAAGGTATTAAAACAAAAAAATAAATACAGTAAAAATAGGTCAGAGGTATCTAGCAATGTACACCTTTAAAAAATAAGCTAGAAAATACAATTATTATATAAAAACATTTTTGCTTTAAATATACAATGTACTAATATGAATAAATAAGTTAGAGAAATAGGGATCTAACAACATTCAAATTAAAAAATATATATAATAATTATCATTTCTGTTGTTTTCTCCTGTCCATCCTGTTTTGCTGGTGGGTGCTGAGACAGTTAAGATTAAGAGATTTTTGTTTTAAATATACAAGGTACTAATATAAATATAGACAAATAGGAATCTAACAATGTAGAAATAAAAAAGACAACATTGGTTCTATTTATTTCTCTTGGTCCACTTCAGTTTAGTTCAGTAGTTCTATAAGTTTAGTTTAGTTTAGTTCAGTAGTTCTGCTTGTTTAGTTTAGTTCAGTAGCTCTAAGTGTTGAGTTTAGTTCTGTTTATTGCCATGCAGAGATGGTGTCAGTTGAAAGGAGTGAATGTTTAACCGAGTTCAGCTCAGTTCAGCTCATATAAAGCTGCTTTAAGAGCTTTGTATCGTCTCCTGCATGGCAACCATGAAAAGAGCTGGTGAGAAGGGTGGGTTTCGTCTTTCTGAATATCGCTAACTCTGCCGTGAAGGAAAAAGAGCTGTGGAATTCTCCACTTTTACACTGTTTTTTGCTGTGCATTCTGTACCCTCTAGTTTACTCCACTACCACAAAGAGGAACCACAACAATGATATTTCAGATCTGTGGCTTAAGGAAAATCAAGCATCAACTCTGTGGAATTCTCACCTCCACCCAGTTTCCGTCCACCTCCTGGAAGAGGACGCAGAAGGGGTCGGATTTGGACGCCACGTCGCGGTCCAGCAGGTTGCAGCAGCACACCGACAGCTCCACCCGGGTCACGCAGTGCTGAGGGCCGAGGGCCGGGCCGGCGTCGGGCCCCGAGCCCAGCGTGTAGGCCATGCAGGCTTTAATTCCTCCTCCACCACACCCTGCAAAGACACACACACTCCGATTTTCAATATATATTTACATTTACATTCACAGCATTTCGCAGACAGGGACGGTCTCTCTGGAGCAACTTGGGATTAAGGGTCTTGTTCTGGGGCCCAGTGGGGGTAGTGCTGAAGGTAGAATTCGAACCCACAACCTCATGGCCAGAGGCGAGAATCTCAGCATTAGACCATCACCTCACTGGTGTATTTAGTGCATATATGTAACTACACAGTCAGCGTTGGGGAGTAACGAGTTACATGTAACAGAATTACGAAATTTAATTACAAAATAAAAGTAACAGTAATAAGTTACATTACTTTGAAAAAATGTGTAATTAAATTACACTTACTTCCAGGAAATATTCAGAATTACAATTTCAGTTACATCTTCTGCAGAAACATTGGCTATATGTTTAATAATATTATTGTTTTGCCATTTTTTCTTGTGCACAACATCCTCCACTTACAGCTGAAAGTCTGATACTATTCCGATGTGTCTAATTGGTTCTCTAATCATGTTTGAATTTGCAACACCCACTTGCTGCTGGATCTACAGTCTACAAGCGGTCTGAGCTGCAGTTGCGAGGAGGCCTGCGATGCCAGACAGGAACTACAATGTAGGCCTAGCCCACTGCAGGAAATAAAAATGAGCTGTAGTGAGCAGACGCTATATGCACAATCAATCCCACACCAATAGACAACTGCTTATTCAGTGATGTTCACCAAATGTCAAGTATTTGATTTAGCAGGCATAGGTATTGAAAGATCAGCGTGATCTCACAGGAGAGCGGTGTTGAGGTGTTGAAGTCCGACACGGCTGTGGCTGTGTTGAGGGAGTTTAAAAGGATTTTGACAGCAGTCAGTGTTGAGTAATGCTGTAAGGTTAACCAGGTTTCAAAAACTGAAAATGGCTGATGGTTGAAAATGTAGAAAAGTAATCCAAAAGTAATCAAATGTAATTAGTTACATTACTTTGTTAAAGTAATTGAAATAGTTACACTACTATTACATTTTAGATAGGGTAACGTGTAATTGTAACACATTACGTTTCCAAAGTAGCTTTCCCAACACTGTACACAGTAAATATAAGGCGTGTGTTTAATGATATTTTAATATACTGTAAGTGTGAGTTCAGCAGTGGAAAAGTCCAACTCTGGTCCGATATTGATATTGATCTCAAATTCATTTCCTTCATCAATGACAAATCAAGCACTGAATTAAAGTTTAGTACAGGTGTAAATAACACAGTTTTTTTCAGTCTCTAGTTAACTGTTTTTTTAAGTTAATACATTATTATCCTTAAGCTGTTTTCAATATATAACTTTTATTGATGTTTTCACCAAAACAAATATATGGGAAGCACCTTCTGAAGGCTTAATCTGATTATCAGAATATCCAACCATATATACATGTATGCTGCAAGGATTTTGTGATCCTTTAGCAGAAAAATTTAAGCGCATAAACTAAGTACTACGAGTGTAAATTTCAATTTTCATCATAATATGATATTATATTGATTCAATGGACAACGATTCAGCATCTGCCAATATGACTACGTCATTTAGATTGATTCAGTTTAGGAGCAGGTGATCGATATAAAACAATGTCATATGCTGATTTAACGCCATCACTTCCATTCATATTGAATTACAAAAACAAATACAGGGGTTGTTATGATTTGTATGCTTCGAAAGACTAGTCATGAGCCACATCAAAGCCGCTCTTCCCAGCTCCCTTGATCCCCTCCAGTTTGCCTACCGCCCCAACCGGCTGACTGACGACGCCATATCCACTGCACTTCACCTGTCTCTGACCCACCTGGAAAAGATAGACTCTCATGTGAGGATGCTGTTCATCGACTTTAGTTCAGCATTTAAGACCATCATCCCTCAGAGACTGTCTCCTAAACTGAGCGGGATGGGCCTAAACACCCCGTTAGTGAACTGGTTTCTAGATTTCCTGACTAATAGGCCACAGTCTGTGCGGATCGGAACCAACACCTCCAACACCATCATACTGAGCACAGGCGCGCCACAGGGCTGCATGCTCAGCCCACTGCTCTTCATGCTACTGGCCCACGATTGCACAGCAGTGCTCAGATCAAACCAAATCATCAAGTTTGCAGATGACATGACTGTGGTGGGCCTCATCAAGAACAACGAGAAGGTGGCGAGAGTGGCTGTCTGGTGTAAGAGCAACAACCTTTCTCTAAACGTAGACAAAACAAAAGAAATTATCATTGACTTCAGAAGATCCAGCACTGCGCATCCACCTCTCACCATCGACGGCGCTGTTGTCGAGAGGGTGAAAAACACCAAGTTCCTGGGTATCCACATCGCAGAGGACCTCTCTTGGTCCCTCAACTCCACCTCCATAGCCAAGAGGGCTCGTCAGCGTCTGCACTTCCTGCAGAGACTGAAGAGAGCAAGCCTCCCCCCACCAATCCTAAAGACATTCTACACCGGCACCATTGAAAGTGTTCTCTACAGCTGCATCACTGTCTGGTACGGGAACTCTAAAGTTTCAGACTGTAACACACTACAGCGCATAGTGAGAGCAGCTGAGAAGGTCATTGATGTGCCTCTACCCCCCGAAAGACATTTTCCAGACCCGCTGCTACAACAGAGCCAGAAACATAGTGAAGGACCACTCTCACCCACTACATGGACTCTTTTCACTTTTACCCTCCGGCAAACGGTATCGTAGCTTCCAATCTGCCACCACGAGACTGTGTAACAGCTTCATACCACAAGCCATCATGACC
Source organism: Distichodus sexfasciatus (assembly GCA_032718565.1). Classification (NCBI taxonomy): domain Eukaryota; kingdom Metazoa; phylum Chordata; class Actinopteri; order Characiformes; family Distichodontidae; genus Distichodus; species Distichodus sexfasciatus. Next base: position 176,877 of record JAVGVS010000343.1, on the reverse strand, counting down.
CTGAACGCACATTAATATCAGAGCTCTCTTAAAATTCCACATGCTCAAACCCCCTCACACCTGCACCTTACATACCTACTGTTTACATCAGGCACACTCAGATGCACTAGTGTTAATACAATAACTGTAAATTCACCTTTCTTCCAATGATGTCTTCAATTCTACATGTAACATGTGCAGTATAATAATCATGTGCAATATCAGTCATTAAGGTTTACATCCCCACCTTCAATAGTACTGGAGTGTTGTGTATTTATTGTTCTGTCTATTTATTGTGATTGTTTTGTATTGTAATGTTCTTGCACTTTATTTGTTAAAGCTGTTTAGATACTGATGCTGCCAATGTGCCTCGAAAAACATACACTAAGCAATACCTGTTTACATTCTGTACTGTACTGCATTATTCTGTTGTTGTTTGCACCTTTTGTCCTGTTGAATGTAATGTTCAGTGTTACTATATGTTTCACCGGGGCCATGGGGAAACGCTGTCTCATCACACTTTGTACATGTATAAAGCGACTGATGACAATAAAGAACCTTGAAACTTGAACTTGAAACTTGATCTGATCAATGTCTTCAATTTGGAACGTTGAACACTCGGCAGATGTATTGTTACAACCCTAGAAAATTAGGCAATCAGTATCTGACCGATACTGTACTCAAATACTCATAAAATTTGTCTGATACCAAGAACTGAAACCACTTAATTACAACATTACACTAAACTGTCTTTTCATATTTTTGCTGCTCAATTTGATACTCATTAAAGGTGTAACGATACATTATTCTTCAATACATCAATTCAATGATCAATGAGTCCAGAGCATCAATCCAAAATGAAAACATCGATCAAACATCGTACATATTGTAAAGTCACTTTATATTGAAGGCGTATTTTATTAAAAGAGAAGCTTGATTTCCATTAAAATATCTGATTGAGCTCAGGAATAAGAATGATATTTAGTTACTTTTTGTGATTTGATATAAATGGACGTTAAATCAGCATATGATATTGTCTTATTTTTTGTCCTATTCCCCTAACCTCCTTATTTAAGTTTGTATTTAAGTTTTTAAGTTTGTATTTGTATCTCTATTTTGTTATTTTTCTAAAATTTTGCCTAATTGCACAGTTAAAAGAGCGGATCAGGATACATTTCACTGCATGTTGTACCTGTATAATTTGCACATGACAAAGTATCTTGAATCTTGAATCGATATTGATTGCTGGCTCCTGAACTGAATCGTATCAGAATTGTATTGTATCATATCAGACTTTGTGAAATCTGACGGCACTGAATCATTTTCTATTGAATCTATATAATATTGTAGTTTGATGAAACTTGCGATTTACACACCCAATACTCATGTTAATGACTGTTAATGTTAAAGTTTGCTAATATAATAATAACTCTGTTGCAATCTATTGATTCTGAATTCAACACAGAAATAAAATTGAAAATCAGTCAGCATTTGGGGCAAATGTACAGAGCTCACTTTTTAGTTACTGATATTAGTTGCGGATATTAAAGTCTTCTCCACGCATATTATTCCAGCTCAAAAACTCAGAAATATGGCATATCTTAAGGTCATATCATGAAGTCTGATATTTTTAAAGTGCCCTAATTCGAGTAACCCCCTCCAGGAAAACACCAAAATAGAAGCATAACGTGAGAAAAATACACTCGTTTGAACACTTTAATGCAGATTATCCGGGCTGGATTCCACCCGAGCTGAAGCAGTGGTGACACTAGATCAAAATCAACATAGAATTTGACTCCTGCCTTACGCCTTACACACACACACACACACACAAACACATAGCGAGAACAAGAACGTCATGCCAGGACATGAGGAACACAGCAAGGGCTCCTGTTGCTAAGATACTGATGTACCAATGTCTTTCTCTCTGTGTTAGTGTCACTAACCATAAATAGGCTCGGACTAGCAGAGGCAGAGAATACAAATATGGTTGATTAATATTCACGCTACATCGAGTCAGCATCATCGCTGAGTCCGTTACACCACCCCCACCCCTGCTTCCTCCAACCACACCCCCTCCCCGAAAAAACGTTCGCATTAAAATAAGTGCGATTTAATCAGCGGCAATTATTGTAATTGCTGTGTAACTCTTACTCCACTTCTCAGTGCGATTAATTAATAACCAATAGTGGTCAGATTTTTTCCCCACAGACGTTAATGAGGCATGATATCTTTTTCTGGTTTAATATGGATATTTACTTCCTTCACCAATGACAAATCAAGCAATGAATTAGATATTAATAAATTGTGTAAATCACACACACATTTTCTTCAGGAACTGCGTGTCTACTTTGTTTTTCTACTTAATCAAAGTTGATACCTTATTTAAGAGGTCGACCGATATTGGTTTTTCAGGGCCGATATCGATACCGATTATTGCTAGTTAACGAGGCTGTAACCGATATTTGAACCGATATGGAAAAAAAAACAGAAATTCTGTCAAAATGTAGATTTATTCAAACACCATGCTCAGCTGAAACTCTCCTCTTCTCCTTCTCGGAGCTTCACGCTGTGCTCGTGTGTGAGAGTGGTGTGAGTGACAACAAGGCTTCAGCGCTGTTTGGCTACTACTCGTGTGACATATAGCCTATCAGAGAAAATTAAATGAAGCAGCAAGTCAAGAGGAAACGGCACAGAGAGAAGAGACGGAAGTGGAGCCACAGTAGCGCACTTAATATCGGTGATGGTCAGAATTAAAGACCAATACCAATAATCTGCAAACCTTTACTTGATTTTTCTTAAAATGCTTTCCACATTTAGCCTTTAGACAATTTTTCACAAAAATGAATGCATGTTTGAAACATATTTCGATGGCATAATTTGACAGAATGTCCTACCTTATGTAAATGTATGCTTGGAAGTGATGTGACAGTAGAAACTAGGGAGGCACGATATGGGAATTACAGACCGATGCCGATATCTGATGTTTTACATGGTCATATCTGCCAGCGTCAATAAATGAGGAAGGCAGATTCGAGCGTGAGCGCAGGCAGGGTTGAGCATGTAAAAACAAGAAATTTTGCTTGCGAACATTCCACTGTGTGCTCAGAACAAAAATATTGGCATATCTCTGACATTTCTAAGACAGCGCCAAGCTGAGCGTGAGCATGAAAGCAGAGTTGTGCGCAAAGACAAGAGATTTTGCTCGTGAACGTTCCATTGCATGCTCAGAATTTTGGACTTTGGACATGCCTGGCACAAGTGCTACCTTTCCCACGTACAAAAAATGTGTCATAAAATATTGACTGGAAATATTGGGCAAATCTAAGCATCGGTCCGATACTGATAAATATTTAAAAAAACAATTATCGGCTGATTTCAATACGATTCTGATTTTATCGTGCATTTCTACAGAAAACTTTAAGAGTGTAAACTAAGTACTTGAAGTATTTATACCCCTAGAATTTCATGTGGAAATTACCACACACATCATCCTGACTTTTGCATTCGTGCTTTCTATTACATTCTAACAGATATTTAAATATAGTGTTTGAAATAATCGCCATGGACAAGATTACACCGAGTATCTATCTTTAGCATGCAGTAGGACTGTGCGATACGACAATATATATATCGGATGATGAAATTAAAACTGTCTATTGTTTCATATTTATTTTGTGGTGTCGCAAAATACATCGTTTACAGCAGTATCTTGTTGATGGTTTGGATGAGGGTAGTCACCACGGCAACCCATGGATGTAGACACAGAGAATACTATGGTGCTGTATTTGTGCCGTAATTCTGAGTGCACAGTAGAATTTTCACAAGTGAAATTTGGTGTCTGTGTGCACTCAACTCTGCCTACACACACACACTCCAAACACTCCGCACCCAGATCTATGGAACGCCAAAGGTGCCACAATTCACTTTAAAGGGACCTTACTAGAGCGCTGTAAAAAGCCCCACCCTTTATAGACATTTTACGGTGTAACAAAATAAAAACGCCGGTTTATTAGAGCAGTGTAAAAAACTGTGTTTTACAGTCAATTGTGTAAAAATATAGGCAAATTGTTGCATCTTTGGCATTCCATATGAGTGTGTGTGAAGTGTTTGGAGTTGAGACAGACATCAGATTTTGCTTGCAAAAGTAACACCGGAATATACAGAAAATGTGCTATATTGTGATTTATATCATTATCGGCATATGAAATGACATATCGGGAGAGCCCTACCGTGCATGCAAAACAACTTGTTCAAATGTCAGAGGAGAACAAAACAAAAACCACAACATCAACCCAAATGGTTTATCTGGTCTAGTGAACTTTACCAAGATGTTTTTTTTATCACAGCAAACAGTGAGATGCAGTGACCACAATGAGGACAGGAGTGAAAGACCTGTACAAAGACATGCAACAACTTCAATAAGTACCTGACTGTCACAGTCTCTTGTAATAGCCTGTAACACTTAAACTGCACACAACAAACCAGAGTGTAGCTTCAAAACTGTGCTGGTAATGAGATTCTGAAATCATGCCAGCAGTTGCAAATTGCTTCCCACCTCACCATGATTTTATGGATGTTTCTGCTTCAAAAGACGGCCTACATGTGCAAACAATAAAAACACAACAAACCAGATGGAAACGCAAGCACAGGCACAATGTGGAAAGCTATTACATTTGGGCGTCTTAACTCTGGAAGTAAAAAAAAAAAAAGTTGGGACATTTTTCCACTAGCTTTCATGTAGGAGTGTAACCATGTATTGATTAATTAATTTAATGAAACATTGATCAGACATCATGTATGTTGGAACATCAGATTTTTGTGATTTGATATGAATGGACGTGATGGTGTTAAATCAGCATAAGATACTGTTTCATATTGATCAGTGGCTTCTGATTTAAATTGAAGCAAAAATCGTATTTGTATCGTATCGCATCACATCGTATCATTTCAGATCATATCGTATCGTATTGTATCATATCGTATCATTTCAGATCATATCGTACTGCATCATATATCACATTGTAGCATATTGTATCATATCGTATTATATTGTATCGTATTGTATCATATCATATCGTATCATATCATGTCGACTCGTGTTGTATTGAATTTTATCGTATCAGACTTTGTGAAATCGACCACCACTTAATCATTGTCCAATGAATCTATATGTGACCTGATCTGCCGTAATGAGTCAGAAGTCGGCGTTCTATTTATTTAGATACGGGCCAATTAGGCTGAAAAACATCAAAAATATTGATTCTTCTTTTTTGGTCTTATATGAAAGAAAAGGTCTTTCACATTAATCTGGTCTCCGAAAAGGAAAAAACGATATTTTTGAAGTTTTTCAACATAATCGGCCCGTATCTAAATAAATAGAACGCCGACTTCCGACTCATTACGGCAGATCGGGTCACATATAATATTGTAAGTTGATGAAATTTGTGATTAATACTCATGTTAACCAATGTTGACATTAATGTTGGGAAATCTAATAATCACTTTGTTGCAAAAATAATTCTGAATGTTATGATGCCTCGGTGACTACTGCAAACCCTCATCCAGACCATCAAGAAACATTGCTGTAAGCAGTGGCACCACAAAATAAACCCTAGAGTACAATATGAAACGGCAGACGTTTTAATTTCCTCATCCAATATGTTTCGTCATATCGCACAACTCTATGCTGGAAAGAGGATCTGAACCCACAACATCTTGGTTCGGAAGTTGGTTGTCCACTAGACCGTGAGAGCCTAAGACGCCAAAAATATCTATATAAACGATCTAAAAAACTAAAGAGTGCTTACCCAATAAGTCCAAACATCCCATAGCGACGTCCAGCATCCAGCAGAGTTACACACCAACCACTCAGCTGGTGTCCTTATATACTGCGTCGCATCCTTACAGTTAAATATCGTTCTCAACATAATCACATATTTCCCGGGTTTCAACTCGGTTGGTGGCGTAATGGAACTTACCTTACCTTAAATCCCTGATTTCAGACACCACTCATACACACATACCCACACACACACTCTCCGAAGTGTCCGACTCCTCCCATCATGCCGTGGCCGGAGTGGAAACTCTGTATCATAGTCATTGTCCAAAGTCTCACCGTAAACAGTATTTACACACACATCAGCTTCAGGCTTACTCACCTGTCTGCAGCAACACTAACGCGTGTGTAACTCTAGGACTGGGCGATATCACCTCAAGTAAATATCACGATTAATACGCCACATTGGCTCGGATATGATTAATGAACAATTTTGTGTTTGCATTGAGCAATCACCTACTTGTTATTCAATTTTTACTAGGGTCAGTTCCGATACCGATACTTGGGCGCTCCGGAGTACTGATCAGATAACAGTTTTTAACCTTCAAAGCACTAAGAGAACTTGGGGCATTTTCTATACCTTCATTTTTAGGCTTATTCTAGTGTGTGTGTGTAGAAGTTCTCCATACATGCTTTATGTTGTATTCAGGACGTCCTGCACTACTCAGATTTGTTATAGTTTGATGTGCAAATACTGACACTGTCTTGAAATCTGCACATTTCTGATGAAAACTGACTGAAGAATTCTTTTCTGTTTTTAGCTTTATCTAGTATAAAAGTGCTGGAACTGTAGATATAACTACCAGAAATAGTAAGAGCAGTGTCTGTTTTATCGACTGGCAGAGTTGTTATTATACAGAGACATTCTATGGTTTAGTGCTGTGAAGAAAAATAAGGTTAATGCAGATGAAAACACTTCTTTATCCATTTGGAATCCATCTGGATATAGAATAAAATTATTTAATAACAAATAATGCATTTTTTTATATTTATTTTGTACTCTCTAACAGTATAGAATGTAAAAATAGTTTCTAATTAATTGAACATGAAGAAAAACAAAACTTTTGGTACTTTTTGAGCCAGTTTGGGCTCATTTTGGCCTATAACCCGTTTCTGGGAGAGAACATTTTTGACATGAGGACATTCCACATGACAGTCGTTTGGCGTGACGGCGTTCACAATAACGCGACGAACGTGCGTCTCGGAATATACACCGAAAACATTGGGTAAAAGGCTGTATTGTGAGTAGAACGCTGGTGGGTTTTTTTTTTTATTTACCAGCTAAAATATTACTTTTGTCTGTAATAAAGTGGAATTTTTGACTAAACTGGAACGCTTCAGTGAATGTTGGACTTCCCTGTGAGAGACAGCGAGGAACACAGGGATTGTGAGTGAGAGCTGGTGTTGTTAAGGAAATTAGACAGTGTAATGGTGTGATTTACTTTTGGGGTTGTAGTGTGTTGCGTTGCTCGATCTGTTCATTCTCATATCAATATGTAGGAATTACAATTAATAAACCAGCTTTACCACAGTAACAATTCCGCAGCATAATGAGTTGAGCTTGTGCCCATAACGTATAAAATCCTATAATTTACAGATCAGCTCCAGAGATCGACCCAATGCCACCGATATGCCACCTGATCCAGCTGTTTGAGTCATTATCGGACCGATATCCAAACCACACATCGGATCGGTGCATCCCTAAATTTTACTCCTCTTACAGTTTTTATTTTAGAAAGTGCAGCTTGCATGTTGCTCTGCTGTATAAACAGTTTAGTGGAGTAAAATGATGCTTTCCTCCACTCACATCACATCTGGGAAGCGAAAATGCAATGAAACCTAAATCCCCATCAGTCCATCGTTAATATCTCAGCCGCAAGCAAGAGTTAGAGAGAAATGGAGAGAGAGGGAGAGACATATTATACGCAAATTTCACTGACCTCCATACACTAATTATATTTACCCCCAAAGTGGTTTTGCTTAGTCAAGTTACGGCCCTGTTTCAGGCTGATGTATTGAGAAATTTCAGCTTACCGTCAGACTCATAAATATAAATAAAACAATACAAAAATATGTACATCCAAATCGGCCACAATGAAGTCCATAATAGCTGCAAGGGTCAAGGCACAACTTAAAACTGTTTACCACATTGATCGGTGTGCATGTACCATATTCACACTTTAAATGGTGCAATGTCAACAAGCAAACATTACAACAAATATTATAAATTGTCACTACAAACAAGCACAAAAAATGCAAATCTTCACTAAGATTGCATTTGAAAAATCTCAATTCCTTCCTAAAGGCACGCTCAAAAAGCCCAAATCTGCTTTAAGAACAACTTTTAAAACCTTGAATTAAGAAGCACAAGAAAAATGCAATCAAATGTTATTGAAAGTTTTTTGTTGCTTAATAAAAGAGGAAAAGTCTTTTGAAAAACCTTCATAAATAACAAAACTTCACTTAAGAACGCACAAGAAAAGTGCAAACCTTCAATATGGAAAGCTTAAAAACACAAACCATCACTTATGAACACGTGAAAAATGCACAAAATTGAAAAAATATACATATAGCTGACTCTATATCGCTTCTATATCCTGCACTTGGAGCAAGCATCATGTACTAAATAGACATCTACTCATTCACTAGAGCACAAGACTCCTAATCTGAAGGTTGTGGGTTGGAGGTCCACGTTAAGCTGAGGTACAAAAAAAAAAAGCTGGGGTTACACTGTGTGTTTCGGCCCATTTAAAGCAGATTTTTCACTTGTGCGACTATTTTCTGGAACGGCCCAAGTTTCAGCTGGATCATGCGTCGTGCACCATGTAGTTTAGGGTAGGGTAATGAGCACCGATTAACCCCCCCTTACAACCAGCTCCCACTCAGAAATTGTATGGTCGGATGAAAATCAAACCTGTTCAAGTCCTCTTTGTCCAAGTCCATGACAAGACCGAGTACAAATATGACTGAATCTGAGATAAGGCCGAGACTTTTTAAAACTCTGGACAGAGGCATTGGATGCTCGACTTTACAGTTCCGGGTACGTGAGTCCAACGTGTCGTATAGTGTGAGTAGTCAGGACACAGTCATGCAGTTTGAGCTGGAGGTTTACAAAATGATTGACTTAGATGCTACCTTTTTACTTGCTGACTGCAAATTAAATTGTGACATTTACATTTTGGCGTGAACATTTTTACTAAGAGCAATTTTCAAATGGAATGTGCTCTGGATAGATGCCATAAATGTACATGGAAGTTGCTATGGATACATTTACATTTACGGCATGTATCCAGAACAACTTCCATTTACTAATTCCAGTGACAGTATCCCTGCTTAAAATCTTGCACAACAGCACAAATGTGGCTTCTGGGATACAAACCTCTTACATTACAATCACTGCCCCAATATTATAAGCTAGATACGCGTGTTTGACCTAAGTTACAGGTTTGTGCTGCACTGTTATTAAGAGCTTTTCACCACTGTATCGCTCATACGTCATAACATAGTAATGTCACATAGGCATTAAAGTGAATGATTATTTGTCATTGTGAACACAGCACATGGTGCACCACAACTAAATGTGAGCTCTGCATTTGACCCATCTGTGAAGGAGCAGTGGGCAGCTTTTTTGGGGAGTAGTAGCTTGGGAACGGTACCTTGCTCATGAGTACCTCAGCTGTACCTTTACTAGTTCGGGACTTGAATCGGCAACCTTATGATAATGGAACCAACTCACTAACTGTTATACTATCATTAAGTCAGCCGGTAGAGCATAAGACTTGTGGGTTGGGGTTTCGAACCCTGCAATGTGAGGCAGGTATGTTTGACAAAATTTGGTTCATACTCAAAACTGTGCACAGTGTTTTGTTCACCGGCCATAATAACAGCTGTGAAACCACTCATAACATAGTAAATCTTTACAAACAGCAAGCACAAAAAGCCCAAAACCTTCACTAAGAACAGAAATTCAAAATCTTTACAAAGGACATGAAAGATGACGGCAAGAAAAAGCACAAATCATTGCTGAGTGTGGATTAGAAAAGCCTCAAACCTTTACTAAGAGCAGGCTCAAAAAAGAGCATGCTATGTATATGCTGCACATTTTCAACTCTTTAAGTTAAAGCTCATAAACATCAACAAAGTGCCAGATAACAATTCTATTCATTCCTTATGGAACATCCTTCTCCACTTCTCCCAACGCCACACATTATCTGCTCCTGCCCTAAAAGAGATGGTCAAACCACAGCATCAGCCCCACATCCTGTTAAAGCCCGAGCCTTGCCTACAAACACACACACAGAGCGGACATCAAGCCGCAGCTAACTGTAGCAAACGCCTCCTATAAATGGACACTCTGGTTTTACTTTCACAACATAAGAACACCTTCACCGAAAACACCTCAAAAAACATGCAAACCTTCACCAAAAAATCATGCAAACCTTCACCAAAAAGCATGCAAACCTTCACCAAAAACAACTCCAAAATTGCAGACCTTCACCAAAAAGCATGCAAACCTTCACCAAAAACACCTCAAAAATTACAAACCTTCACCAAAAAGCATGCAGACCCTCACCAAAAAACACTTCCAAAAAGTGTAAACCTTCAACAAAAACAGCTCCAAAAAGCGCAAACCTTCAGCAAAAACACCTCCAATGAGCACGCAAACCTTCAACAAAAACCCCTCCAAAAAGCATTAAAACCTTCACCAAAAACACCTCCAAAAATGCAAACCTCTACCAAAAACACCTCCAAAAAGCACAAACATTCATTGAGAGTGCACTGAAAACTAAAACACATTTGAAAAAGGACAAATCTGTACTGAGAAGACAAATTTACGCCTGAATAAGCGCCAAACTTCATTAAGCTTGCATGTTAACTGAGAACACACCTAGTAATTCGTAGTTAGTAAAGCATAAACCGTATCTAAAACACATTTGAAAAAGCAAAAATCTTCACCACCAACAAGCGCCAACATTTACATGAGAACGTGTAGAGAAAAGTGCACAAGTTCAGCGATACGGTAAAAAGCACAAACCTTCACTAAAAACACGTTTGCAAAATGAAAAATCTGTACTAAGAACACAAATGAGAAACGCTTCACCGACAAGACCTATATATTTAAGTACAAACGTTTACTAACCCTCTCTACAACACGTTTGAAAAAGCACAAACATTACAAACAGCCGTGAAAAAGAGCAAACCTTCACTTAAAAGCACGTAGAGAAAAGTGCAGTTTCAACGAGAACACATAAAAAACACAAACCTTCACTAAAAACATGTATTAAGAACACCAACCAGAAAAGTGCAAAGTTTCAAAGAAAACACCAATGAGTAAGCGCCAAATTCCACCAATGATGCGTCACTAGTGATACATTTTTAAATGCAAACCTTTAGTAATAACACGCTTAAAAAGCACAAATCCTCTCTAAAACAGATTTGATCTTTTTTAACCCGCAAATCACCCTTACGAAAAATCGTGAAAAAGTGCAAACCTTCACTTTAAAGCACAAAAGGTGCAATGATTCAACAAGAACACGCGTAAAAAGTACAAACCTTAACTAAAAATACGTTTGCAAAAGAATAAATATGTACAAAAAAACTCGTATGTGAAAAGTGCAATGCTCAATGAGACGATGCGTTTTTAATTGCAAACCTTTTGAAGAGCACAAACCCTCTCTAAAACACGTTTTAAAATGCGCAAATCTTCACTTAAAAACAGGCAGGAAAAAGGTGCCAACCCTCATTATGCGTGCACTTAAAATGAGCACAAATCAGTAAGAAACATGCGAACGAGCAAATCCCGTCACAATCAGCGCAAACGGTAAAGGAGTATGAAAAAGTACAACCCTTCATCAAGAAGACAAATGAACAACATTCAAACAGAGCGAAGTGTCATTTCAACCACTCATAAACATGTGTGAGCCTTATATAAGAACGCATTTGAGAAAGCACAAATCTTCATTGACAACGTGCTTTTAAAAGCCCACATCATCACGAATAACATCCTCAATAAACCCGAACATTTGCTCAGAGTATGTTCAGAAAAACATCAGAGCTTCATCTAGAACGTTTTAAAAGCCCAAATCTTTATTAGAAACAAGCTAAAAAAAAAAAAAAAAAAGCCTTATTTTTTACTAACAACATGGTTTAAAAAATCCAAACCTTTACTAAGATATATGGTCAAAAACCCAAATATTTGCTTAGAACATGTTCAGAAAAGCCCAAATCTTTATTAAATGTTTAGTAAGAGGCGTGGTCAGTAAACCCAAACAAACCCGAACCCAAGCTTAGAACGTGCTCACAAAGAGCTCAGACCTTCATTTAGAACGTTTTAAAAGCCCAAAAATCTACTAACAACACGCTCAAAAAACCAAAATCTTCACGAACAACACGTTTTAAAAGCCTGAACCTTTACTAAGAGCATGTTTAGGGAAAAAAAAGACCTTAATTTATAACGTTTTAAAAGCCCAAAAATCTACTAACAACACGTTTTAAAAAGCCTAAACCTCTACTAAGATCATGTTCAGAAAAACCCCTAGACCTTCATTTAGAACCTTTTAAAAAAACCCAAAATCGATTAACAACACGCTCAAAAGCCCAAATCTTTACTAATAGCACGTTTGAAAAAACCCAAACATTTACTAAGAACACGCTCAAAAAGCGCATATTTCTGGAGAGTTCTTGCTGTTTATTATCGCAGGTTACAATAAGTGCAGCTCGGTTTCTTAATGATCTTTTCCTGCAACTTTCTTCAACTCCGTTTCAGCGTCAGCTCCCCGCTCAGCTCAACTCACCGCTCCGGTAAACGCGATGTTTACTTTCGCTCCCGAGTGCCGCTCGTCACTTTCCGCGCTCTCGTCCTCCCGCTGGAGCTGTGAGACGGCGTGGCGGTTAAATCCTCGCGTCTTGCGGCGGCTCGGTGCTGCTGAACGCGGCGTGGGGAGGAACGACACGTCAACCGGAATGCGCCACGCTCGGGGTGGGGGTTATTAGGGAGGAAACCGCGCTCCTGTTACCACCGGATCCGCCCGAACTCCACTGCAGCGCCGCGACGCTCAACGAGCTGCTCACACTCACTCACTCACTTACTCACCGCGCTCAGAGAGAGAGAGAGAGAGAGAGAGAGAGAGAGAGAGAGAGATTAATACCGAGAAGGGAAGAAAGAAAGAAAGAAAGAAAGAAAGAAAGACCGCGCTCAGAGAGAGAGAGAGAGAGAGAGAGAGAGAGAGAGAGAGATTAATACCGAGGAAAGAAAGAAAGAAAGGGTGATCAATGAGGTTAGGAAAAAAGAAAGAGAAAAGGTGACCAATAAGCAGAGAGAATGAAAGAAAGAAAAAGAGGAAGAGGGGAATGAAGAAAGAAAGAAAGAAAAGGGTGATCAATAAGCATAGAAAGAAAGAGAAAAAGTAGAAGAAAGAAAGGGAAGGAGGAAGAGGGGAAAAAAGCAACTGAGAAAGTAAGGGAAATGAGTGAGAGAAGGAGGAAGAAAAAAAGAGTGATCAAAAAGGAGAGAGAGAAAAGAAGAAAAAATAGAGAGATGGACATCAAGAAAGAGAAATGGGAAGGAAAGACAGAAAGAACACAAGGGAGAGAGAT
>JAVGVS010000343.1:45156-150236 GCA_032718565.1 Distichodus sexfasciatus | reverse complement strand
TCCGAGCCGCTTAATCCCAACTGGGGTCTCGGTGGGGACCGGAGCCTATCCCGGGAACTTATGGGCATAAGGCGGGGACCAACCCTGGGCAGGCGCCAACACACCGCAGGGCACACACACTCACACAATCACACTCACATTCACACCTTACGGGGCCAATTTAGAGTCGCCAGTTAACCTATAGTGCACGCTTTTGGACTGTGGGAGGAAACCGGAGCACCCGGAGAAAACCCACACCATGCAGACTCCACACAGGAAGACCCCATGGGCAACCCGGGGCTCGAACAATTAAAAAAATAAAAAACAATTAAAATGAAAGAAAGACATACAGTACATAGTTTGTTATTTATTATCATTAATGATAATTTTATAATAGATAATAAAGTAATACATTATTTATTTATTTATTTTTACGCTTTTCTGCATCTCCGGAGGTGTTTCTCATATGCCTGAATTATTTTCTCAGTTTGTGCCATCACATTATCAGTGACGAGGGAGCAGCAGTTTTGGGAAGAGCACTTCAGCGTCTGTCAGCTTTAAAATCCCTCAAGTAAGAAGCATTTTTTTACTTGCTCTAGTATTTCAGCTCACATCCAGTGTTATTTTATACCATTTCGTCATTATCACCAACTTCCACAAACATTTAGAGTGACGGCTGTCCTGAACTTCCTATAAAGCTATAGATCTTAGTTAGAATTCAGAATCAATCTTGAATTTATTACTTAATAATCCATCAACTTTAACTGGCACCATGTGCAAGGATTTATAGACGACACAACAAATCAATAGTGCTAAATAACCTAAGAAAATGGTACAGTTTTAATATATAAATAAAATTACATGTAAAAATTTAAAAATACCAGCTGCAAAAAAACACTTTTAGCTTTACTTTCACTTTGGCAGACTTTACCTTCACTTTCCCTTCAGCAGAAAGTACCGAAATAAATTCTCACTCTATTCTTCAAGTTTATGGTCGGAAGAACAGCAGTGGGTTTGCTAAACATTAAAACCACACACACATTTTCAGCAAGTTTATTCTATTCCAGCTTTATTTGTAAAGCACTTTAAACAAGCACAACAGACCAAATTGCTGTACAGAAGACTTAGAAATAATAGCTTTAACAGCTCTCACGAGGCCTGTAATACACACAAAATAAAAAGCCTACAACATGGCCACACAATAAAAACAAATAAATGAGATAAAATAAAAGAACATTGCTGTTTATTACAGCTTTAAAACTTATTTATTTAGTTATATACTAGTCTATTAGTACCAAAAACAGTTTGCATTGTGTTGCATTTTCTTGTAACATCATTCACCAAACGTTCATAAAACCCACTTACAGTCTTTATCAGTTTTTACCATATATCATTGGACATTGAACATTGTTGTTCAATTTTGTAAATGATTCAGCTTCTCCCAGTGTTCTGGATGGACAGCAGAAGGAGGGCGGGAGTTGATTCGTGGCCTGGTTCAGTGCGCTTCTCTGGAGGAAATCCGGTGAGTGTGTTCTTAACAACATACACAGAGGCATCTGGAACATATAAGACATAAACATTTTTCTTATGTAGAACTTCTCATTTAGAAACAAGTTTCAATTTCACTCAACACAGTCCTTTAACCATTTATATAATTCCCTCATGCTGAAACATGATAAAGAAGAACAAATGAGATGAGTATAAAAGATTGAAATGGGAAATATTTGTTGATTTTTCAAATAAATACAGTATAATTCAATTCAATTCAAATGTTTATGCAGTATATATATATATATATATATATATATATATACTGCATAAACATTTGAATTGAATTGAATTATACTGTATTTATTTGAAAAATCAACAAATATTTCCCATTTCAATCTTTTATACTCATCTCATTTGTTCTTCTTTATCATGTTTCAGCATGAGGGAATTATATAAATGGTTAAAGGACTGTGTTGAGTGAAATTGAAACTTGTTTCTAAATGAGAAGTTCTACATAAGAAAAATGTTTATGTCTTATATGTTCCAGATGCCTCTGTGTATGTTGTTAAGAACACACTCACCGGATTTCCTCCAGAGAAGCGCACTGAACCAGGCCACGAATCAACTCCCGCCCTCCTTCTGCTGTCCATCCAGAACACTGGGAGAAGCTGAATCATTTACAAAATTGAACAACAATGTTCAATGTCCAATGATATATGGTAAAAACTGATGAAGACTGTAAGTGGGTTTTATGAACGTTTGGTGAATGATGTTACAAGAAAATGCAACACAATGCAAGCTGTTTTTGGTACTAATAGACTAGTATATAACTAAATAAATAAGTTTTAAAGCTGTAATAAACAGCAATGTTCTTTTATTTTATCTCATTTATTTGTTTTTATTGTGTGGCCATGTTGTAGGCTTTTTATTTTGTGTGTATTACAGGCCTCGTGAGAGCTGTTAAAGCTATTATTTCTAAGTCTTCTGTACAGCAATTTGGTCTGTTGTGCTTGTTTAAAGTGCTTTACAAATAAAGCTGGAATAGAATAAACTTGCTGAAAATGTGTGTGTGGTTTTAATGTTTAGCAAACCCACTGCTGTTCTTCCGACCATAAACTTGAAGAATAGAGTGAGAATTTATTTCGGTACTTTCTGCTGAAGGGAAAGTGAAGGTAAAGTCTGCCAAAGTGAAAGTAAAGCTAAAAGTGTTTTTTTGCAGCTGGTATTTTTAAATTTTTACATGTAATTTTATTTATATATTAAAACTGTACCATTTTCTTAGGTTATTTAGCACTATTGATTTGTTGTGTCGTCTATAAATCCTTGCACATGGTGCCAGTTAAAGTTGATGGATTATTAAGTAATAAATTCAAGATTGATTCTGAATTCTAACTAAGATCTATAGCTTTATAGGAAGTTCAGGACAGCCGTCACTCTAAATGTTTGTGGAAGTTGGTGATAATGACGAAATGGTATAAAATAACACTGGATGTGAGCTGAAATACTAGAGCAAGTAAAAAAATGCTTCTTACTTGAGGGATTTTAAAGCTGACAGACGCTGAAGTGCTCTTCCCAAAACTGCTGCTCCCTCGTCACTGATAATGTGATGGCACAAACTGAGAAAATAATTCAGGCATATGAGAAACACCTCCGGAGATGCAGAAAAGCGTAAAAATAAATAAATAAATAATGTATTACTTTATTATCTATTATAAAATTATCATTAATGATAATAAATAACAAACTATGTACTGTATGTCTTTCTTTCATTTTAATTGTTTTTTATTTTTTTAATTGTTCGAGCCCCGGGTTGCCCATGGGGTCTTCCTGTGTGGAGTCTGCATGGTGTGGGTTTTCTCCGGGTGCTCCGGTTTCCTCCCACAGTCCAAAAGCGTGCACTATAGGTTAACTGGCGACTCTAAATTGGCCCCGTAAGGTGTGAATGTGAGTGTGATTGTGTGAGTGTGTGTGCCCTGCGGTGTGTTGGCGCCTGCCCAGGGTTGGTCCCCGCCTTATGCCCATAAGTTCCCGGGATAGGCTCCGGTCCCCACCGAGACCCCAGTTGGGATTAAGCGGCTCGGAAAATGAATGAATGAATGAATGACTGATTTAATATTAATAAATAAATACATGTTTAAGGCGTTTAAAAAAAGAAATCATTGTTAAAATCAGAATTAAGGACTACGTGGAGTGAAACTTCAACTTAAGTTTAAGATCTTATGAGAAAAATTCTATACCTTAGACATTCCAGGTATTTCGGTGTGTGTTCTAATGCAAATATTCCTGCTTCATCTCCTGCTTCACCATTAGATTTGAGGCTGCAGAAAATAGAGTAAAGAAAGGCGTGAAACATTTGACAAATATTTAATTTAGAAAGAATTTTAGGTTTAAAGCATCAGCGAATCATGCAAGGCTTGAATAATAATATCAAAGCTTTTTATTTCCAGGACACGCCAAGTTTGTCAAAATCGAAACTGAATACAAAATATTGGTGAAAAAAAATTATATACTCATATACTAATTATATACTATAATTTACTCATCAATAATCCATCAGTTCTGATTTACTTCATTTCATGCTGTTCATTATATGACTTTAATAAATTATTTCCCTTAATTTTAAGATTTGAAGGAGATAAGAACAAGCTTTACTGATCCTGAGGGAAATATTAGTTTATTGTTTTTTTACACTTGTATTATGTATTACTATTTAACTACTTTAATTCATAAGAACAAATTTAAGAAAGAAGGTGCGTTGTGTTCACACAATATCTGACCTGAGGCATTTGAGTTTCTCAAGTGAGGGAAGAACTGCAGAAAGAAACTCAGCCCCATCCTTCCCCATCATCACCTGAGAGAAACTTGATGGAAAAACATATTAAAATGAGAGAGAATTCAAAATGTAAAATGTAAAAATTTCAGCTAGAAAACACTCTGATCAACGTACTGTAATTCCTGCAGAGACGAACATTTCTGAACTGTTGACATCAGAGATGTCAAGTGTTTCCCCGTCACTTCACAATCATCAAAACTGAGGAAAAGACAAGATTCTGATTATGCTGACAAAACCTTTAGAAATTTATAATCATTAAAACTTAGAAAGTAGAAAAATGTAATTACTAAAAAAAAATAAAAATAAATCAATAACATGTGGCATATAGCAAAGTATTCAACGAAGACTTAAATTAAATTTTACCGAATATTTGACCCCCACAACCCCGGTTGGGATTAAGCAGTTTGGATTATGAATGAATGAATATTTTACATCAATTATGAATAAGGAATAATTATTTTATATTGTTGTTTTTTGACAACAAGGTTTAAACTGTAACAATGCTGAATTATTAATTAACAATTATTTATAAAAAAAATCACAATTGTTCCTAATTTTAAAATTATTTTCGAAACTTTAACATAAGTAGGGGAATCACTGATTTTAAAAAAATAACAATAGAACATTTTTTATTGTTAAAAAAATAATAATTTATTGCCTTATTTTATTTATTTAATATTTTTTCCCATAAAAATAAACAGACCTTAAGGAGTGTAGAGCAGGTGAAGGAATATTTCTGTAGAAACAAGAAAATGTTGTTTACTTTATTATTACATGTTTAACAAAGGAACAATTAGAACCATATGTGAGGTGTTTATTTTGTGAGATTTTAATTTTTATGTGAATAATATTAAAATGTTGTAGAGGTAGAGGTTTTGATGCTTGCCTGGGGGAGAGGAGACTTTCAACAGAGAAGTGAACACACGTTTTTTCTACCCTGTAAAAGAGATTTAATGATAGTACATGGGAGAAAAGCAGTGCTTCGAAATTGTAGGTTTGTCTTTTTGTGCAGCGCTGGACATAATTAAGCAGAGTGTGAGAGCTGGAGTTGTTAAAAGAAGTGTGAAAATGTCTTATTCAAAAATAAAAATACATAATTTATTTATATAGCACCTTTCATACCTAAAGAGGCAGCCCAAAGTGCTTTTAGTCAGGGTCAGATTTTAAAAAAAAAACCCAGCAAAGTTGACAAATACATTAAAAAAAATATTTAAAAACTAAACACAATTAATTAAAAAATCAGAAACAACTAAAAATAAACAAAAATACAAATAGTTTTGTTGGGGGGAATAATGGATTGATGGATGGAATAGAGAGAGAAAAGAGAAGGAAGAGGATGAGCAAAGAGGAGATGTGTATTAGAGGAATAAAGAACGAGTGGGAAGAGAAGAGAAAGTGAAAGAAAGAGAAAGAGGAGAGGTTACAGAAATATTTTTTATAAAAGTATAATCATAAATGTATAAATAATCAAAATAACCGCCATGGTAAGATTATATTGATTAGAGGTTCTGAATGTCTGTATTGATTAATTTTTGATTGATTGCTCAGCCCTGTTCCCATAATGACTAGCTGTAAGTAATACTACAGATAGACCTAACCCCAACCTTAACCTCAGTAACCAAAAACTAATCTTTTACCTTTTAGTTTCTCAAATAAAACATGCACATTTATTTTGGAAAATCATTTGTCCTGATGGTGACTGGTGAAAGTGAAAAGTGAAAGTGCGTGATTATTTGTCATTGTGAACACACCACAGCACAGCGTGCACCACAACCAAATGTGAGCTCTGCATTTAACCCATCTGTGAAGGAGCAGTGGGCGGCTAACAAACACCCGAAGAGCAGTACTTGGGGACGGTACCTTGCTCATGAGTACCTCAGGGGTAACTTTACCGGCCCTGTATTCGAACCTGCGACCTTCTGATCACGGAGCAAACACCCTACCATTACACCACCAACTGCCCCCATTTTGTCCCCAAAATGGACAAAAGTGTTGTTAGGGGACAGTCAGGTCCTCACAACCCCCTAAATACATCAACACACACACACAAGAAAACACTTACTTGATCTGGGTAATGCGTGGATTCAGGTCCAGGCAGTTAGTCACGAGTCTTACAGCAGATTCAGCTTTAATCCACGACTCCTCAATCCTGAACATGAAACAGTTACAACTTACATTTTTACAACAAAGTAGTGTACATATTCTACACATTCAAGGGTCAAGTATTCAAGGGATTCCAAGGGTTTCAAGATTCATGAGACATTAACTGTCACATATGTGACCCTGCACGGCAAAACCAGTCGCTTGTCGCAACGGAGGTTTCCGAGAAAAACGAGCGTTTATGTTGCGTGGGGTAAAATTCTGGATTTTTTGTTTTTAGTGTTTTGAAACAGTGGAAGGTCTATACTGTACTGTCGTGAATAAATTTGGCTGAAAAACGTACCCTTTCCATCCTAAAAACGTGACTTTCTTGAGGTGAGGAATTCAATTCCAGCAGAATGTTAAAAGTTTGTGTTTTGACCGCTCTACTTCAATATTTAAAGTGAAGATATTTCTCCGGAATCCATCTTCGTCTCCCGAGTTCAGTTAACCTAACGCAGGTAGGCTATCCATGTGGCTGTGAATGCAGCGTAGGCTACCGTAAATGCAAACGTAGCTGCGACCGCACCAAGCGTCTGTGAGTGCTACGGCGATAGTCAACTTCAAAGGCAGATTTCTCCGTTTCTCACTTGGCGTGACAGGAGAAACCCGACTCCTTTCAATGTTGATATCTCAGTCATATGTCGTCCCATTCATTCCATATAGGTATCGTTTTGAAGCTTGATTTATGCCCTTTCATGAAAACATAACTCATTTTGAAAATTTGCGACAAGCGACTGGTTTTGCCGTGGAGGGTCACATATTTATTTTTTTGGTTTATACAACATGTATATTTGTTCACATTTTATTGGTGATGTGTAAATCAAATCTCTTTAATTATATATTTATGTAGCACCGAACATAGTTGTTACTGCACTGTGAGGTAAGAAATCTTGTAAAGGTATCTCTGACCGATTTTCAAAATTCATCCCTGTATTTAGAATTAAAGTGATTATTATACAAGCACAGCATGTAGTGATCATTCCTAAGACTGTCAAATAAATTAGAAAGTTATAGTTGTGCTTTTCCTAATGTTGTTGTGAACGACAGGAAAAGTAAATGCATCGTTTCTATATATCACTGATGATGTTTGTCATGTAAAAATCTATACAGGTGTTTCCGTGGACATATGATATCACATTAATTTCACATTACGCTACAAACACTTGCAATAAGTCAGTGTGAATCAGATCTTCAACTTGAATCAAAGCTGGACTTTTTGAGGTAAATTTACTAGACTTTCCAAGGCTTTTTTAAGGTTTAAAAACAAACGTATTATTAATCACAATTAATTAACATGTAAATTTTTTGAGACTCATTTATTTTTACCTTCAAAATTATACTTTGTCTTTATTCAGCCATCGAATTCAAATGCAAATTCAATTCATGAGCTAGCGATATCAATATCAATATCATACACTGATTTAACACAATCCCTTTCATTCACATCAAATTCCAAAAAGCTACTAAAATGAAAGGTGACGTTTATTTCTGAGCTCAAATATTTAATATTTTCAATATAAAGTCGTTACAGTTTTTATGATGTTTGATCAATATTTTCATTTAGGATCATTGCTATGAGCTCCCTCCAGGATTTCGTGGGCCATTTTTGAGATTGTTGCAGCAGCTTTTCTAAAAAATTGTGATGAAAGTTGCGGTGCTTTAGTTTAGTTGCAATGAAGTTGCGGGAGCAAGTCAAAGTTGGAGAAAAAAATTGCGATTTTGTTCCCTTTTATAATGATTCTTTAACAATGAATTAAAATGAAGGAACAAAACCACTATTATATTTATTAACCATTAATAATGTAGATCTTTTTCAAGGTAAATGTGAGGCGTTTTTATCACACGTTTCCTGCGTCTACAAAAAGGAAGTGAGTTCGCTGACGTATGACTCAACATTTTGCGGGAAACGACAATGATCGGTCAAAAATCGTGGAAAAGTTGCGGTAATTGATCAAAAATTGCACGGTAGTAATGAATTTGCAGGGATTGGCTTTATTTGCTTTGATAGTTGCGATCACATCACGAAATCCTGGAAGGTCTGATATTATTTTGCTCTAACGGGACCACACTCTGTTGGAGCGGATAAACACATCCAACCACATTAAACTTTTCCCAACTAATTTAATTCATCCTCACCTGATGGTTCTAGATTCACAAACGTTGTTCAGCTGCTTAACCAGACGCTCAACTTCATCTGCATTTAAGCCGTTGTGTTTAAGGCTGAAATGAGAAAGACTTTATATTTTATCTGAATCAACATGAATGTGTAAATATAAGACCGACTTCTCTTGATCTTAGTCTGGTCTATATCTTATTTAAGGTGTAATATTGTGTTAAACATGTTGGTGAGCATGACGTTTATTCTTACGCTAGTGTTTGTATGGAGGACAGTTTGGACAGGTTATTCAGCTGACTTTGAGTGTGCAGAGGATTTGATGACAACCTGGAGACAAAAAGTGCAAAACTGTACACTTGAACACATCTCTATATGTGTCTCATTATTCAGTGTGATTATCGTGAATTCTTTCCCTGTTGCAATCAGAATTAAATTTGCCACAAAGTGATTGTTAAATTCCCAACACACATTAAACGTGTCATTTAGGGCAGTAGCTAGTGTAACGGTGTTGGAGTTGGCCTCGTGAGCGGAAGCTTGCTGGTTCAAATCCCAGCATTGGTAAAGGTACCACTGAGATATTCATGAGCAAGGTACCGTCCCCAAGCACTGCTCACCGGACACTGCCCAGGTCAGCTGCCCACTGCTCCTTCCTTTATAGATGGGTCAAACGCAGAGGTGATATTTGGTTATGGTTCACTGTGTGCTGTGGTGTAGTGTGTTCACAATGACAAATAATCACTTTCACTTTTCTCACAGGTACCTCAGTGGTACCTTTATCAGTCCGGGACTTGAACCAACGATCTTCTGATTATGCATTTAGCCCCTAACCATTACATTACCAACTTTCCTAATGTATATGCTGTACTGGGAACTCAAACCAACGCTCTACAGCTCCCAACACAAGACTCTTTAAACAGCGAGCAACCCAAGCTCTCTAGTATCTAAAAGAGATATCACCAATCCGATACGTGGATGGGATATCGGGCCGATATCGACTCAAACAGCTGGATGAGGTATCAGTGGGACGATCTATGGAACTGGTCTGTAACTGTGTGCACGCTCAGCTGGTTCTTCATGGGAAGTGTGACTGTGGTAAAGCTGGTTTATTGTTCAACATTCACACTAATTTCTACATATTGATATGACAATGAGCAGAACAAGCAACACAACACACTACAAGCCCAAAAGCACATCACACCATTATACTGTTTAATTTCCTTAACAACACCAGCTCTCACTCACAATCTCTGTGTTCCTGATGCTTTTAGCGCCGCAGGATTAGGGAGCGTCACTAAATGACACAACTGTGTTTAAAGGAATCATGTTTGAAATGTTATTTTAATAATAAATCATTAGCATATTACATTGTTTTAGTAGGAAAACAGGATTTAAGTCAAGTATTTCCTTAAGCAGAACAGAATAATGTCAATCATGTATTCAGACATATTTAGATAATTATTTTCTATTTTCTGTATAAAAAAGACTCCGAGACTGTATCGGATTTGTATCATATTGGTAGCGGTATCAGACTTAAAAAAAGTGGTATCGTGCCATGTTTAGTATATAACTAGAGTATTTACTTTTTAAAATTTCTGCAGCAGTTTATTATGAATATTCTAAACAGAGAATCTATTAAATAATAAACAGTAGCAGAAAATGAAAATGTGCAATTTTTGTTGTGTATTTTATTTGTATATGTTCACTTTTTTGTGTGTGTGTTTGTTCTATGAGTATTAAATCAGGGATTCCATCAGCTGGACCTCTTTCGGACTATATGGACTTGAACCGAATCCAATTTTAATATCGAACTAATTTTAGCTTAGTGTTGCTGAGTGGATCTTAGCAAGCCGCCCCAGCAACGACTTGGGATTCAAAAGCATCTTGTGTACTATTTTTACATCTTCACTTCTTTATAAAGGATTAATTGGCGATTAATCTCAAAACTACAATTACAATCATGACATGTACGTTCATACATTAAATGTGCATAAGGACTGCAGCAGTTTAATTTGGATATACAGATCATGTTTTAAAAAATAGAGAGTATCTCTGACACAGTACAGTGTGTCATGGACGAGTTTGTACATGTAGCTGCTTGTGCATCATAAAACAGCATAAAAATAATTTCCATGATGGGCAACATAATCACTTTGTTGCTGATTTAATTTTGGAATGCGATAATAAAGTAGTGTTCAGTAGACCTGTTTAAATTTAATGAAACATTTTGTCCTACTTACTCCAGTTGAACAGGTCTGGGGCAGGTGCTGAGTATTTTAATAAGCGTTTCCAAATGGCTGATCTCAAACTTGCAATCTCTCAGGCTGCACAGAGACACAAGTCACATGAAATTATGTGACATTTCCAAAAAAGGAAAAAAATTAACAAGAAAACGAGGAGGTGCATTACAAATAGGGCAGCAAAACACAGTGAAATACTTTCGTTTTCATTTTATGATGAGCCGCTTCCAGCTCAACAACATGGAACATAATAAAATATAAAGACAGAAGCAGAGCGGGTTTGTTTAGAGAGAAACTTACCACAGCGTTTTGACTGCGACGTTTTCCTGCACAAAGCGAATCAGACAGCGCTGCTCTGTTCCGAGACTGCAGGAATCAAATGAATACATATCAGTAACTGTAATCGATTCAGCTGGTACACACAGGACTGCTGGTACAGGACGATATGACCTCAAATCAATATTACGATTAATTGAAAGTTTTATCTCAATTATAATTAATAAACTTTTATTTTATATTCAGTTTTTCGCACTGATGAGGTTTGTACTATAAATGTGCTGAAACTATTAAAGCTGGGATATTTTGTTTGTAATAAAAGAGTGCATACCTTTGTGAATTAAAAATAACTAAAGGAAACACACACAGATGCAGTGTGCAGACCGGATGCGGCCGAGTCACGTGACAACACACACAGATGCAGTGTGCAGACTGGACAGGGCCGAGTGACAACACACACACTAGTATGTTTTAAAATGGACGCTATATGAACACACACTTGGGAAAATTTTAATATAATTAATTTTTTAAGTATCAACATATTTTTAAATAACTGAAGTAATGGTTATGGGCAAGATTATGCTGATTACAGGTTTTTAATGTGGGTTTAGATCAGGAAGGTGCTACTAAAAGTCAAAAAGGTCCAGATGAAGAAAATTCCAGAACATCATGATATCTAAAATGTGTTATGATTCAGTGCGAAGTAGCCTTGAGGTTATGTAGTCAACTACTGAGTGTCAAATAAAAAAAATATTTTTAATAATTATAAATAAATAAATGTTACTAAAATAAAATAAAATAATAATAATAATAACAAACAAAATTATTTTTAAAAAGATCATCTATTATTATTTTTATTGTTAATAATACACTGTTTATAATAATCACTTTTATCATTTATATTTTATACTGTATCTACTTTTTATTATTTATTTGTAATTAAAATGTCATAATTACACCTGCAGGAGTAAAAGAGTCTTTACCTGACGTCTACGGCCCCGACCCTCACACAGGTGCTCAAGGAGCTGACCAGGTACAGTGCTCCAGTTTGGGTCAGCCTGTTGTCATGGAGACTGGGAAAGAACAAAAATAAGCATTAGATCTTCCCTTTTCTTTTTGTTGGTAGTGTAACGTTTAGAGAGTTGGCCCCGTGACCAGAAGGTTGTGAAAACTGTCCGAGTAGAAAGGCTTTGATTAAAATGTATTGAAGTAAGTGGGGAAGGAACGAGGGATGATTTCAGTATGATGTGTGTTGAGTAAGGTGGTCTGAGGTGGCATAAGAACTATGTTGACTGTCGTGTGAAAACAGGCCGAGGGACATCCCAAATCCCATGTGTTGTTAATAGGTGAAAACGAATGGGTTCCTATAGGAAAAATAAACGACAAGTGAGTATGTTGACGGTTACAGATATGCGAAGAGGACCCTCAAACCCTCGGACCCTCGAACCCTCGATTCATGTCAAATTTGGTGGCTTTGTGAAGAACAGCATAATTGCGATGCATCAATCACATAATTGATGCATTGCGACGCAGGTCTGGACGATTCTGCATCAGTGCAATGGCAGACCATTATCGATTATAACAGAGGTTTTCAACCAACACTCCGCTGCCCCCTAGTGGTCCGCAGTCACATTGCAGGTGGTCCATGACATGCAATACATCTAATAATCGTAATCGATTCGAATCGTGAGACCAGTGAAAGTTCACACCTCTACTGTGTTGGTTTGATACAGTGTGCGAGTTTCATGCTGCCTTTACCTCACTGAATTGGATATCTGCAGTCTGGGCAAGCAGTCAAGAAAGTCCTTCACGTCCTCATCGGCAAGCCAGTTACTCGACAAACTATAGCGCGAAAACAAAACAAAAGAGACTAGGGTTAGAATTAGAGCTTGTGATCTATAAAAAATGCAGGTGAACATGTTACTGCAGTTTAGTATGTTATGCTGTAAAACAGAGGAGTCCACTTCAGGTACTGGAGGTTTTCCATTAGACTTAAGACCTGGTCTCAGGTAGAGTAGAAGCTCAGCAGAATTAACTCACCAGTTCGGAGGGATAGGATTTTAACGGTACTACTACTCTTACTGATACCGCTTATCAGTCTGGTACATTAACAGTATTCATATTGGTACTTTTTGAAGATAAAATCAGATTAACAACATAATTAACATTGCTTTATTTAACAAATTACTATTATTATTCACCAAAGCGTCGACACATGGGAGTTACTACGACGGCATATTAGGGCCATTGTATATAAAAAAAATAATAAAACGGTGCTGGGGAGGGGGGTAAAATTACGAGAAAAAAGTCTGAAATTCTGAGATTGTCATATATTTGCGTGAAAAAAATTCTCTGACATTGTAAAGTCATAAATTTGTGACAAAGTCCAAATTTTCGAGATTAAAGACTTTAGACTCAAAATTTATGATTTATACAATAAAGACTCAAAAAGCTCATAAAGACTCATGAAATTTATGAGGAAAAACTCGGAGATTCTCTGACATTGTAAAGTCATAAATTTGCGAGAAAGAAAAAACGAAATCCTCTGAGATGTAAGTAGTAAAATTACGAGAAGAAAAACTTGGATATTCTCTGAGTTTAAAGTGGTAAATATACGAGAAAAAACTCACAAATTTGCGAGAAAAAGTCAGAGATTCTCTGAGATTTTAAAACCACGGCAGCACAACGCCTGTGTGAAACTTGGCCACCGGACGCTTATGTGATCTACCGTGATACACAAGACATGAAACATAACTGTCAATAACCACCTCTTCACCGTGAGCGCGTTCCTCCGTGTGAAGCGTCCGGAGGCGAAGTTTCACACAGGCGTTGTGGTCCCGTGATTTCCTCCTTTTTTGTGACTTTAAAATCTCAGAGAATCTCTGACTTCTTTCTCGCAAATTTGTGAGTTTTTTCTCGTATATTTACCACTTTAAACTCAGAGAAGATCCAAGTTTTTCTTCTCGTAAATTTATGACTTTACAATGTCAGAGAATCTCCGAGTTTTTTCTCATAAATTTACGTCTTTAATCTCGAAAATTTGGACTTTATTGTCGCAAATTTATGACAATGTCAGAGAATATCCGAGTTTTTTCACGCAAATATATGACATTAATCTCAGAATTTCAGACTTTTTTCTAATAATTTTACCCCCCTCCCCAGCGCAGTTTTATTTAATTTTTTATATACAATGGCCCTAATACGCCGTCGTAGGAGTTACAATATTATAATCATTATAATAAAATAAAAACAATCCTCTTTATTGGTTTGGACTCCCGTGCCTTATATCATAGAAACACGTCCTAAAGGAGGTTCACAGTTGTTCAGGACATAATCTCAAGTTCTTGAGTTGACAGCTGAACTTCTTTTAAGGTTCTTGGAGACGTTTCACCTCTCTTTCGAAACCCTTCTTCACCAAAACAAGGTGTGGGTCACTGGGATCACCTAAGCCCAGGTTTGAACCATTTTTGGGTGAGCAACACCTTACTTGGGGCAGTTGGTAGCGTACCGCTTAGTGAGTTTGTCTTGATACTACAAGATTGTTGGGTTTCTTGCTGTTAAAGAGTCTTGTTTTGAGAGCTGTAGGGTGTTGGTTCGAGTCCTCAGGACAGCATATACATTGGGGAAGTTGGCAGTGTAACGTTTAGGTTTTTCAATTTAATTATTTTAAAATTTTCCACGTGTGCAGGCAGAGTTGAGTGCATAAAGACTAGAGGTTTTGCTCATGGACGTGCCACTGCGTGTTCGGAATTCTGGTCAAAGGCAGAGGTCACATTTCATTGTGGTGCACTGTGTGCTGTGCTGTGTTCACAATGACAAATACTAACAATGTGGGACTCTAACAACCCATAGGACAGCAGGATGAGTCAAAGACCACTTTTAAGGTGACAACCCCACTAGAGGATATCCGAACCGCTTAATCCCAACCAGGGTTGCGGGGGGATCTACGGGCGCAAGGCGGGGAACATCCCTGGGCAGGTGCCAACACACTGCAGAGCACACACACTCGCACAATCACACTCACATTCAGACCTTACGGGGCTGATTTAGAGTGACCAGTTAACCTATATTGCATGCTTTTGGACTGTGGGAGGAAACCAGAGCACCCAGAGGAAACCCACGTGAACACAGGTAGAGCATGCAAACATAGAAAGGCCCCACGAATGACCTGGGGCTCGAACCCAGGACCTCTTCGCTGTGAGGCGGCAGTGCTAACCACAATGGAGTTTGCCAGGTGCATAAGTTTTCCACAAAGTTGGCCACAAAACTAATTTGCAGGTGAAAATATCACCTTGTTGCAAATTTAATGCCAACTTTTTGCCAGAACCGTACATTTTTGTAAGGGAAACGTCTTCAAGAACATTAAAAGAAGTCCAGTCATATTCCATTCGCTCTCTCAGAATAAAATTAAGAAAAATGATAAAAGTGACTCCTACTCCAGGTCAGTAAGATGAGTGCAGTGTTCCAGAATTCCACAGAGTTTCTTCACATTGTTGCTGTTCAGCTGATACTGTGTGAGCCTGAAATAAAAGTGTTAAAAGAAGCCAATTAAAACATACAAAAGTTCATCCAGCTATTTAGACAACCTATAATTTGAAGTTCATGGAAGTTTTTTGTGAGTGACTCACTTGCAAGTTGCAGCTTCTGATTCACTGTGGTGAAACATAATAAACGCTTCCCCGTGCGGTCTGAGCATCAAACAGGGAGAGGGATGAACACAGGAAAAACACAGTAGCAGTGAAGCGGAGAAACACAGGTTGAATAGTGTAACAAATACTCGTTGAACCCAAATGTACACTCTTAAAAATATTAGAATCAAAAGTGGTTCTTCACAGTGATGCTATAGAGGAACCTTCTTTGGTTCTATAAAGACCCATTTACCCATCGGCTCTCTGCAGAACCATTTATCATGAAGTGATCATGAAGAATTTTTAATTTTTGTTCATTATGTGTAACGTAATAATTTGTTCAATTTATCGATTACTTTATATAAATAGCAATAACTGATCTTTTTAAAGGCAGTATCGTATATCATCTGTTACTATTAAAAATTGCACCATAACGATCATTTCTACACACATCCACAAGTAAATCAGTAGGTTAGGCATAGGGTCAGTAGTCATTAAGATCATACTTTAACATAAAGTGTAAAAAGGTTCTCCAAAGCACTAATGAAGAACCAGTTTTTCTTACAGTGTAGAATCGATCAACTGGAACGGACACTTTGGGTCCAAACGAATAATTTCGAAATGTTGTCCTCCTCAAATGTAATGGCTGCGACTCCTTTGCATAAATGTTAAATATGTCTTCATTTAGAGACGAGTCTTGCAACAATCGGTGTTGTGAAACAGGCACAGTTCAAAACCAGCACTACTAGCTTACGTTTTTAAGTAGCTTTTTAAAGTTACTTTTAAGAGTATATTTATAATATGGATTGAAATGAGGAGAACAGTTCCAGCTTCAAGATCTAAGCTTTTAGTTCAGTGCTGAGAGCTACTAGCTTTTGCTTAATAATAACCTTTAGAACAGCTTTTAATTATGCTGAAAGCTTAGCAAATTTCAGAAGCGTAAGTAACAAATCACAACTACTCACGTAACTATAGTGTGTGTCTAAAATGTGGTGCATATGTTGTCATTTTGATGAAAGTGTTTTCTGAATTTGTGCCTTCGTAACTGCACTCTGTTTGCACATGCAATATAAACTTGATCAATATGTTTTGTTGATTCACATTTTTTATTTGAATTGCATTGGGCCCTTTCAGCCACCATACTTTACACTGTTTGTAAATTACCTGAGCTGCATGGCCATAACGCGTCTACACTCCACGACTGACTGCACCAATGTTACCGCAGCATCTGTAGTCATCTGGTTGTGACTCAAACTGAAAAAGACAAAACAAAATTATCAACTAACACAGTGTATGTTAGCAACTGGGGCTTTGGTATTTGCCAAACTTGCCGCACCTCACTGACGCGGTTTGAAACCAGTTTTCCCCTTTCATCTTGATAATCAACAGTAAAAGAGAACTGCAAAGAAAAGCTGAGTGAGTGTTTACCTCAGCAGCTGAAGAGACGACATCTGGGGAAGAAACATAAGAAGATTCTCAATCGACTCGTCCTTGAAAGTTCCGTAAGAGAAACTACAAGAGAAAAGTAGAAAAAGTCAGAAAAGCATGACAGTAAATAAACTTTTTCCTGCAAGCCAGAAAAATTCTGAGAACTATGATATAACATGAAAAATTATCACAAGATAACATGAACACACATAATGAATCAAGATTCTTTACTTGCACGTACATCGTTCTTTTTTTTTCTTTTTGTTTGTTTGTTTGTTGTACGTACATAGTTCTACAAGTACAACGTGTAGTGAAATGTGCCCTAAACCATCCCAAGATTGTGCAAATAAAAAAAAAGTGAACAACAGATTAACTTACAGAAACCTTACAACAGCTAAAAAAAACCCTAGAGTAAGAATAAAAATATAGAAAAATGTTCTTAAATGGTTTATACTGCCAATATTAACTAAAAAGGCTAAAATTTTCAACTGTGAGACCTTAATAAAAACATTCATTATGTTTATGACACTGTAATAATGTTAAATAATATATTAACATTAGAATGTAATCATTTTTCTGTAATTACCTGATAATATTTCACATTATAACATGATTATTTCAGTACAAAAGTGATGGGGAAAGAAAGAAATGGGGAAAATAACTCACTCCAGCTCTTGAAGATCTGAGCACTTGACCAGATTCTTGCACAGTTTCTTAATGTCTGCAGGTTGGATGTTGCTCTCGGTTAAGCTGAGAACACAAAAACACAGAAAATGTGACTCAAAATGAGAGAGACTGAGCCGAGCGGAACTAATGATGCTCGTTAAAATTATGAGAAAATCAAATTTTAAAAAGCAGTTCAGTGTGTCAGTTTAACAACTAAATTAAGGAAAGTTTTCCATCATGTCATTTTTTAAATTATTTTCTTTTACCATTTATTAACCAAAAAAAGAGAAAGAATGTTAATATTGGTAAAATGGTTTAAATTTCTAGTTTTAAAAACAATTCCCAACGTATACTTTGGTTTTAACAGGTTTTTCATGAATAAATAAATATAAAATAATTACACAAATTATAATTTTTCAAAAATTGTATCTCTATTTTCCCCCTTTTGTGGTTAAATTTCTTTTGATCTATTTCTGTCTTATGCCCATCTTTTTTTATTGTATTTTAATTATTCTAATTTGTTGTATTTTTATACTTCCATCTAACACTTATTTAACAACTTATTATTATTTTCTATATTATGTCTGATGACACATGTGTATAATAATACACACACACACACACACACAAATAAACAAAAATAATAAGATATGCCAAGTTATGAAGCCTTACCTTAATTTCTTGCGCAAAGAACATCTAGACTCATCAGGTAAAGGTTGTAGTGCATCTCTGCAGGTAAAATCAGAATCACAGTCATGCACCATATTCATCATATATAATAAATGTGCAAAAGTCAACTTTCACATTACCTCCTCTCTGCGGCAAATCTCAAAATCAGCTTCTTCTTTCCATTATGGCTAAAAGAGAAATAAAATGTTAAAAACTCAGTTCATGCCACCCCAGTATTCTGTTCCAGGTTCATTTGTACAGCACTTTAAATGAGCACAACAGATCAAAGTGCTGTACAGATGGTCAAATAAAACAAATAATAAATTAAAGACATAACAGCTGTCACAAGGCATAAAATACACACAACATACAAATAGAGTAGGAGATAAGAGACATGAATATAAATAGCATTCAATAAAAACAAGAAGATTAACTGAATTAAAAATTAGGGATGCATGATAAGGGAATTATAGACCGATACTTATATCAGATGTTTTCATGCTCATATTTCTAATGCTGATAAATGAGGAAGGTGGAGTTGACCGCATAAATACAAGAGATTTTAAACATTTCACTGCGTGCTCAGAATTTTGCCACAAAATAACATCATACATTTTAAGACAGAAGGCACGGGTCGTATAAAATCACACCTTGGACTTTGGACATGCCTGGCACAAGCGCTACCTTTCCCACGTACAATAAATGCATCATCAAATATCGGCTGGAACTATCGGGAAAATCTAAGTATCGGGCCGATGCAGATGACTTCAAAAAATAAGCAATTATCGGCCGATTCCAATACGATTCCGATATCATCGTGCATCTCCAATGTAAAAAAAATAATGTCAACTTCTCACAAGGTTTCAAAAGTCAAAGAGAAGAGATGAGTTTTAAGAAGAGATGTAAAACCAGACAGAGAACATAAAAGTAAATTGTATTAAAATTGCAGACACCTGACATCGATTTCTCTTAAACGTTTCTGGGAATGTAAAGCCATGGACAGAAGCATGACTCCATCCATATCCACTTCGTTATCACTCACGCTGCACGGAGGACAAAAATATCAATTAATACCTAAAACCTTAATTTAAAAAGTATCTGCTCTAAGATGTTTATCAGAATATGGGTTAAATACTTGATTTCCTGGATGGTGTTAAGTTTAGGCAGGAACTCCAGTAGCTTCCTCAAGCCTTTATTACACAGCGAAATTTTGGACAAACTGTAATGGAAATACAATCAATTAAGACACAATATTACAACCATTATATTTAGCAAAGGTGTCCCCCAAGGCTCATATTAGGACCTATTTCATTTTCTCTTTTGATAAATAACTGAGGTACAATATAAAAAATGATTTGATCAATAACTCATGTGGACATACTTCTTTCATTGACTTGAACGTAACACCATAATTTATGCCATTTCAACAAACTTTAGAAGTTAAAACTTTTTACTGTTTATATGGTTATTAAAGCATCAAAACGCAACTTCTATTAAGATGAGCAAATATGATCACACTTACTTTAGGAGTGTTAGGGAGGAGCAGTTTTTGAGTTTACTGAACAAGTTGGTCAGGTGAGTGAGTTTGAGCTCGTAGTCATTCAAGCTAAAACATTTAAATACATTTGCATTAATTCTGCTCGTTTAAACAATTGGAAGTTTTTACAGTGTATTAAATCTAACCATTTAATGTCTGGTGGGCAACATAACAGACATCATTGTTACAAATTTAATTCTGAATGTAACATTAAAAGATTTTTCTAAAAAATTAGTTAACATTTGCCGAAGTAAATAAGTAATTAGAAGATTATATTAATATTTTAGGTGTGATGTAAAAGTGATGTACAAACAGAATACGGCACATACGTCAGCTCCTGTGGAACGTAGGAGTCCTTTTGGTCTTCTGAGTTCACACTGCTAATACATGTAAAAGATTTTTAAAAATAAATAATATTTTACAGTACTGCAGGTGAGAAGTCAATTCAGAGCATACACACCCATAAACACATTTACATAAATTTATATACAGTGGTACCTCGCTTCTCAAACTTTTGGAGTATGAACAATTTTTTGGACAAAAATCGAGCACGGAATACGCTCGAACGAAATCTTGGAAGATGAACCAAGAGCCATGTCATGTTTTAAACAGGAAACTGCAAAACTGCACAATATTTCGAAGGCGAATAATTCATGACTCAAACAGTACTTAGTACGGTATTGTACTGTATTTGTAGAAAAACAACATGAAAATACAAGTTTGCTGCAGATTTTTAGCCGGCCTGATTATTGAAATTGTAAAACTGAAATCGCACTTCTCTCAACTCGAATTGCTGCTTCAATATTTGTATGTATTACTGGAACACTATTTGCACTAGTGATTGTAATCTTGCGAAACATTATTTGCACATACCATTATTTACACATACTACTGACAGTTTTTCTCTCTCCCCACTGTTGTTGCGGTATTTGCCCATCTTACTGAACATTATTGTATGCCGCCTGTTTAGAATTCTCATATTTAACTGCCACTGATCATATACACATCCAATGTAAAAAGAAATTCCAGAACCAAAATTGTAGTTGAATTCCGCATGTAACTATACCACTATAGTCTCTTTCTCTACGCTTAGTGTAAAGTTTTTATATTTTATAGCCTATGTATATATATATTTAGGATATTCTATGTGACTTATTTGTATTTATATTTTTATTACTGTATGTGGCTTATTTGTTTATACTGTAGAAACTGGAGCTACTTCGTCTCGTCTCTCGATGTTCGTGTATATAGCAGAGATGACAAAGTTTACTTCATGGCAACTGTATGGCAAAATTACAAATTTCGGGAATGAATAAATATTGAGTAAATATCTGTACTGTGAGTAGAACGCTGGTTGTTGTTTATCAGCTGAAATATAAGTTTTGTCTGTAATAAATGGGAAGATTTAACTGAACTGGAAGGTTTTAGTGAATGTTGGACTTCCCTGTGAGACTCATGAGCGCTAACAAACGCAGCGTGTGTTTACATCGTGAAAAATATCATTCATGCTCATGATTCCTCGTGGTTGAAGGTCAAGTTGCAGAGAGTGTGACGTAATGAACCACGACGCAAAACTTAGGGAAAAGCGGAAAACATGGAGCTGGGAAATGAGAGAATCATTAAGAAGAATCGATAACGTTGGAGGTGTAGAATTCTGATGGAACTGATCAATTGGAACCGGTTCTGAGACGGAACCAGTTTTCGATTCCCACCCCAATAAATAATCATCCATATTACAAAGGTTTCATGTTCAGACTTGAGAGAGAAACTCATTTACAACAATATTCTTAAATCTTTTGACTCTGATGCTTATAATTCATGCATTAAAGGAGTTTAAAGCAAACTAAATTAAAGTGGAACCCAAAAGTAGAACAACTCTCTAGCAATCAAAAGCAACCTTAACCATGAAAATGCATTTCAATTGCTCACCTTGCTGCATGTGAGTTTGGCAAAAAGTGTACAGAAATGTCTCTTTTCCCCCTGCAATCAAAGAGAAGATGTGCCATAAGAAACACCACAATGTGTAGTAAAAATATTCGTACTGTGTTTATTTGGAATGAGATTAAATCATGGGATCGTAAGAAAAAGCAGGTGTTATTTTTAACTCAGATTCTACTAAAATCCAGAAAAAAAGATGACATACTTGACCAGAACTCGGTTCATTTTGTGAAAGGCAGCCATTTTCTCAATTAGTATGAAGATCCCGTCTCTGGAAATGTTGTTTTTCCCCAACCTGGCGACATATTAAAAGATGAGAAGAGCAAATACTGAGGAATACTCATAAAGTAATCTAACTGCTTTTAAAATCACATTTTATAACTAAATATATCTCTAATTTGAATTAATTTTCCAAACTTTCAGTAGCCAATAAAGTTATCCAGTTGCAAATGAATAAAGATTAGGGTAAGGATTCTTGTTTCCCATGAAACTAAACAAATAATAAAGCATTAAAATATAATATAATAAAACTACATGAATGTATTCATAGTAATGCATCAGATAAATAATGCTCTCAGCTGGTCTATCACAAAGTAACTAGTACGCTGAGTAGTTTTTGAGAAGAGTACTTTGCCTTTTTACCTAAATACTTTTTAATCACCAGTACTTATACTTACCAACATTATTTCTGTAATATAACAGTACTTGTACTTGAGTACAAATATCCTGTACTCTTTCTACTATTGATAACTAAACCTCCAAATATTTAGTACCCTTTCCACTACTGAAGTGATTATTTGTCATTGTGAACACACCACAGCACAGCACACAGTGCACCACAACGAAGTGTGACCTCTGCATTTGACCCATCCATGAAGGAGCAGTGGGCAGCTGACATGGGTACCTCAGTAGCAACTTTACCGGTCTGCAATTTGAACCAACAACCTTCTGATCATGGTGCAAACGCCCAGCCATTACGCCACCAACAGCACTGATAACTAAACCTACAAATGTGCAGTACTCCTTCCACCACTGATATGTTTGAATTCAAGAATTTACATCTTATTTCCCTTTGCCCTTGGTCAATACGATTAACCACAAAACAAATTAAATGCTAATGTCATTCTAAACTTCAGGTCTATTTACACCAGCCAACAAATCAGCTCATTACATACATATTCTCTTCTATTACATTTGCAACCTGTTCAGATCAAGTTTATAATTGTAATGTTTATTTGTAAAATATTTTATATTATATATTAATTATCTTACTTTTAGCTTTTTCAAATATCTCTATAGTTCAAATTATATGTAAACTTCTTTAGACCATGTGATGGCTTCATTTCACTACATGCTGTACTTGTGTAACTGTGTAACAAATAGCAAATCTAGAATCTGAAAACAGATTTTACATTACCACACTTACATGATAGATGTAATTCCAGCCAATTTGGAAAACAACTGTGTGATGTTTCTTACACTTTCATCAGATAGAGAGTTACCACTGACACTGTGAAAATAAGAATACATGTATAATAAGCTTTATAACACTCACACACACAGAGTTCAATAATAAACATTCGTTGGAAGAAATATGTGGTGTCCTACTGAGTAACTTCTATATATATTTACTGTTTCAATATGCAAAAAGACATTACTCCACTGTCTAAGCATCTGCACTTTAAGAATGATGTGCTTGTTCTGTAGTTTCCACTGAGAATAATACGTACAACAGCATTGATTTCTTTCCAAAAATTTGACCAGCTAAAAATAATTCTTTAACAAACAAAAAAGCAGTTTTTAAATATAACTGCAAGCAGTGATTACGGGGGCCATGCAGTTTGCAGCTTTATCAGTTTTTTACGAATTGAAGTACATATATGTTGAGATTTGATATCTTTCATCTTTTTTTCTACGTATTTACGGTTCAAAACTTATTCGGCTAACTTTAAAATAGTTTATTATGGTGCCAACAAGTGGGATATCGACTTTGAAGTGAAGCTTTGCAGCCATATAAAGAAATACCTGAAAATGTGCTTAATAATTACTATAAGAGAGTGTCTAAAAACTGTAAATTATAGTAAAGTTTCCTTGTTCAAACATATGTCTTGCTGAATTTGTTTCAAAGTATTGATTTGCATAATATAGCCATATGAATAGGTAAATGAAAAATGTGCTCAATAACTATTAAAGAAGAATATGGTGAGATTTAAATAATACGATTTCATATTATGAAAATTAGCGGTAGCTCACTCAGAGCTAGATTTCTATGATATTCAGTGTGTGGCATTGCATTACTATACGAAGCTGAGCACATTTATTTAAAAAAATACAGCCAAATGAAAACCTAAATTAAAAATATATTAATAATTAAAGAAGAATGTCTTGGGATTCAAATAATACCAGTTACATGCAGATTGGATAAAAATCCAGGATCTAGTTGACTAGTTATGCCGATTAAAGAAAAATCCAATAAGGGAAAAATAGATACGAGGGTTTATTAAGATTCGTCTTGACCTAAGAAATAAGATAATATATGACTTTTAAGAATCGGAGCTACGATTCAAAAGATATTATGGAAAACGCATAATAGCTTATTAGCGCCACCAAGTGGTAGAGTGGTGCAATTTTTTTTTTTGCCTGAGAAGTACACAATGTCTGAAATGTTGAAATATGGGCAAAGTGGCACAGTTTTGTAATTCCTCAGTATTGGGTAGAGTCAAGGACCTACCTGCCAAATTTCAAAGCTGTTGCCCACCCAGAGCCGAATTTCTATTACACTCGGTGTATGGGTTTGCAATCCTACACCAAGCCGAGCCCATTTATTTGCATATTACAAAAAAATGAAGACGTACATTAAAAATGTGCTCAATAATAATTAAAGAAGAGTGTCTTGGGATTCAAATTATACCAGTTGCATGCAGATTGGACAAAAATCCAGGGACGAGTTCGAAAAAGATGGGAGTTCATTTTATGCAAATTGGCGAAAAATCAAATACGGCAGAAAAGGATCTAAAAAATTCGTCTTAAACCAAAGAATAAGATGATATAAGATTTTTGAGAATCAGGGCTACGGTTAGTAGTGGTTGGGGTACCGGACCTACCTGCCAAATTTCAAAGCTGTAGGTCTTACAGTTTTTGCTCCACAACGCGTTTTGAGGCAGAAAAAAAAAAAAATCGGCACAATAACAATAGGGGACCACGCAGTGTTCCACTACATGGCCCCCTAAATATAGATTTTGTTATATAATATCGGTTTGGTTTGGTTAACGACCACACCTTTTCACCCTGGGACCCAGAGGTTGTGGGTTTGAATCTGACCTCTGGCATTACCAACACTGGGTCCCTGAGCAAGACCCTTAACCCTAAGTTGCTCTCAGGGGAACTGTCCCTGAAATTAGGACATGTAAGTCGCTCTGGATAAGAGCGTCTGCTGTAAATGTTAATGTAAATCTGCAAGTATAAATCGCTAAATGTTATTACAGTTGTCTAACACTAATGACTAAAATGTACCTACTTTTTGTTGACTAAAACTGAAGTATAGAAATGACTCAATTGTAACTAAAACTAATTAAGATTTTCATCTAAAGACTAAGACTAAAACTAAATCTAAAGTAGTTACCAAAATAAAGTCAGAGTGCAGTTACTTACTTGAGGTGTGTGATCTGAGGGCAGAACTCCAGAGCTTTGAGAAGCTTTTCTGCTCCAGCATCAGTCAGGCTCCCGTTGATGAAGCTGTAGATCGGACAATTAAGTAAAACATTAGATTACACAAAGAAAGTTCTGTACACCATTAAATCACAGAGATGTTTGGAGCAGGAAACTCACTCTAACTGCTTCAGGGTGTGGAGTTGAGGCAAAATGTTTGATAAAGCTTCTGAAAATTTGTCATCATACTTTCTGCTGCGGAAACTAAAACGAACAAAAAAACACACATTTAGTTTGTATTTTTGTATTATTTTGTATTATTGTATTTTATAGTGTAGCCAAAATATTCGACACATTTTCTTCACGATTGTTTATACAGATTTATATGACTCATTTTTTAGGCTAGCCATAGCTTAAGCCAGCTAAAGATTCAAGATTATTTATTTTTAGTTATACAAGCACAACTTGTAGTTAAATTCACCTGATAGGATCCTAAGACCAATCAAATGATGGAATATAGACATTAAAAGTTAACAGATTTAGTTTATGAAATCTTACAATATACAGTACATATAAAACTATATACTTTCCACAAGAAAATGCCATTGGGTTTGCTCATTTGCGGTCGCTAAGCTGTTGCTAGGCGGTTGTTAAGTTGCTGCTAGGTAGTTACTAAGGTGTTGCTAGGCGGTTGCTAAGGTATTCCTTTGCAGTGGTTAAGTTGTTGTTAGGCGGTTGTTAAGTTGTTGCTAGGTGATTGCTAGGCGGTAGCTAAGGTGGTTGGTAGGCAGTTGCTAAGGTGTTGCTAGGTGGTTGTTAAGTTGTTGCTAGGTGGTTGCTAGGCGGTTGCTAAGGTGTTGCTTGGCGGTTCAGATTGTTACTAGGTGGTTGCTAGGCAGTTGCTAAGATGTCGCTAGGTGGATGTTAAGTTGTTAGGTTGATGCTAGGCGGTTGCTAAGTTGTTGCTAGGCAGTTGCTAAGGTGTTGCTAGTCGGTTGCTAAGGTGCTACTAGGTGGCTGTTCATTTATTAAAGTGGTTGCTATTGTTAGATGGTTGCTAAGTTGTTGCCAGATGTTTGCTAAGTGAATGGGGAAAGAACGCGGCATAATAAAAGTGTGTAAAAGACTTTGACTTTGACTTGAAGTGCGGGTGGAACCAGACTGAGATGTGTGTTCAGTCAGGTGGTATAAGAACTGTGTTGACTGTCGTGTGAAAACGAAGCTTTCCAGTCCCGAATCCCATGTGTTCTTAATGGGAGAAAATTAATGGGTTCCTATGCGAAAATAAACGACAGAATAAAAAGAAAAAGATGAGTGTGGGTCATGATGGTTACAGTTTTGTGAAGAGGCTCATGGACCCTCGAATCACATCGAATTTGATGGTTTTGTGAAGAACGGCGACTGTTAGTGAATAACTACAGCAGCTTAACTATTTTTTCAGTACCCAAGCCACTAGCGAAGCAACTTAAAAGTAACTAACTCTTATCCATCTACAAATAGCAATGTACTGTGGCAACGCACTACATTGTTACCAAAGAACGAAGCAATGTCTCTTGTTACAAAGACTGGTATTTTAAATGAGCAGGTGTTTGTGATTGGTGTTGAATAGGCAGAAGTGGCATCTGATTGGTTACACTCATTGCATCACAGCACACTCTTGATGGCTGCAAGATGGAGTTAGAGAATGGAGTCTACTTTGGCCAAGATGGCAACAAGAATCCATGGTCGTTAAATAGCTTGTATGTAGTTTATAACTTTTTCTCTGTAGCTTGTAATGTAGCTAATTACTATATAAAACAAGAGTTTGGCTGTGGTTTAGATGCTTTTAATCAGCGGTAACTTTGTAGCTTCAAATGTTACCCTCTAAAAGTAACTTCTCCACCATTGCATTTTCTATTCATTTTTACAAAATATTTAACAACTTAGAACTTACATGAGATGCTCCAGGTTCTTGCAGTTGGGAATGATATTTAAACACTCAAGTTCCATGGAACAGCCACCGAAGTCCAGACACACCATTTGATTTGCTGCCGAAGTCACGAACGCAAGGGCGTCCATGTCCACAGGATTGAGTCGTATATTCCGCAATTCAAACTGACCTCTCGACCCAACAATGGTGGCCAAGCTGACGTCTTGCGCTTCGTGAGCACAGCGACAAAGTTCCACAATCTTGGGGCCGGTTTGACTGGCGCTACCGACGAAGCTCTGCAAAACCTTCAAGATGGTGTCCTGGCGTTTTAGGACCCAGGCCTTTGCATCCTTGCCACCTTCCAGCTGGGCCAGACTCTGAGTGCAAGCTTGTGCAGCAAGTCCGCACATAAACAGGTGCAAGGAATCCGTGAAGATGGTTTTGGGGTCTGATTTGGCGGTCCAGCGGCTTTTCAGATTGAGTTTCTTTTTCAGCTGCATCTCCGAGATCTCACGGCTCGTCATAAGGTGCAGCGCCGCCATGAACTCTTGCATGGTGAGGTGCGTGAAGGCGCAGCCCAGACTGCGGGATCCGTCGCTGCAAGTCAGATCCACACGGGATAGAATTCCGGCGTTGGCACCGAAGTTCATGAGCTCTGGAGTCAGCTCTTGTGCCCGGAACACAATCCGGCTCTCCTCCAAGCCGGTCATCGCAAGTTGGCTCAAGTACGTGATTTGATTCCTGTACTTCTGCAGCAAAGGTGTACCATCATTGGAGCTTCCGGTTCCTTGACTCCGACTGAGGAAGGCAGACAAAATGTGGAGGTAGATCTGAGTCAAGGATGTGGGAAGCACCGGTGGAAGAGAGGAGTTACTGGAAAGCAAGTGGTCTAAGCAGACACAACAGACATGGCACAGTGCAGGAACATGGGACATGGACAGCAAGTGACGACTGCCCATTAGCAGGTTAACAGCTCTCTCTTTGAGTTCTTTTTCCTTTTCATGGAAGTACTCCTCGGTGTACTCTTTCACACGTTGTTGACTGAACCCCAGTAGCTCTGCCACGACGTAGCCAGAAGTTCCGAACATGTCGATCACGTCCCGCGGCCTGCAAGTGACCAGCACTGTGCACTTGGGAAGGATCTTCCCGCTGCAGAGTCCGGAAAGGAGGTCAGTCAACAGGAGTTGCTGATGCAGGTTTACAGGAGTGACCAGCTTCTCTGGGTCTGCAAACTTTGCCCTGAACTCGTCGTATCCATCAAATATGAAACAGATTTTTTCTGGGTTGGACAGGATGTAGCTGAAGACTTCCTCGCTTTGTTCGTCACCTCCATCGAACGGTTGGAAGAAGCGAAATAAAAGCTCTTTGAGCGAAAGCTTCTCCGACATTAGATTGAGCTGCCGGAACTCGAGCAGGAAGAGTAGCTGGATGGAGGGGTAAGAACCCTGGGCCCAGTGATGACCAAGGCAGTGCATCAACAGGGTTTTACCAGAACCTGCCGGACCCAAAAGCACTACCACTCGACCGGTGGTCTTCAAGAGACATTCAACAGACTCTTTATACTCTGGCAAAGGTTCCTCCCCATCACTAGTTTGCGTGATTCTCTCTCTAAGTCGAGAGGAGTTTCGATTCCTCAAACACAGCCACGTGTCATTCAGGGATACTTTCTTCACAATGTCTTTGGTAACTCTCTCATACTTCTGTTGTAGCAGCAACTTCACAGCATTTGTGTAACTCTGCACATGATCTGGATGAAAAAATGTTGTGTTATTACACCATGCCCACTTTAGGCATACGAATGACTGAAATATGAACAAGGAGAGATGTGAGGGGGTGTGTCTGCCAAAAAGGGAGAAAGTACCTATGTGCACGCGTTTGGCTCTGCGTGATCGAGGAGATTTTTCTGTCTCTGCTTGATGACTGTGGTTTGGCACTGGTCCTTAACATAAAAAATACAAGTAAATCAGACTTTTAGGTGAATTCCCAATTTGAATTTAATGGCAATACCTCAAATTAGACAACACTCATTGTTCTTTTAATCATCCTTTCACTTTCGGTTCATTACGACATTTTGTTTGATGACCTTTGATAGACGTTATGAAAAAATATACCTTCTTACACCTTGCCATATCATTAAAAAAGCAGTCCACTGTATAATAACACAAAGTATTTGTGGCCTACAGTCATTTACATTCCTCTTATGAAGCAGAGACCAAATGTTAACAGACGAGAGTGTCACCGTCTCAGTAAACACTGCCTAAAATGGTGTTACCAAAACATAACCTACCTGGTGCCCATCCTACGATAGCCAACACCTTTATTTCCAGATCCAATGGAATATTTTCGCAGTAATTCCATATCGTGTTGAGGAACTGACTGCATTTATAATGACTCGAGTTCTTGAAGTAATCCACAACACCCGAGAGAGACTCCCTGGTACCGGGTAGGCGGCAAAGCCGGTCCCTGGTGTTACTGTCCACCAGGGCGTAGATTTTGTCCAGAACATTACTTCTTTGAATAGAGAGGATGTCCACTATGGTGGTGGCCTCCTGGGTCACTACATCCAGAACGTCCTCCTCCAAATCCAATCCTTCCATCTTTATCCATCGGCTATGGGAGGAAAACTTCATATTTAAAAATTCTAATAAAATAAACACACACACACACATATATAC
Organism: Distichodus sexfasciatus; assembly: GCA_032718565.1. NCBI lineage: Eukaryota > Metazoa > Chordata > Actinopteri > Characiformes > Distichodontidae > Distichodus > Distichodus sexfasciatus. The sequence continues at coordinate 120,064 of JAVGVS010000343.1, read as the reverse complement.
CGGTAAAGTTACCACTGAAGTACTATGAAGCAAGGTACCGTCCCCAAGCACTGTTCCCTGGGCGCTCCCTATCTTAGCTGCCCACTGCCCCTTCATGGATGGGTCAAATGCAGTGGTTACAGTTTGTTGTGGTGCGCTGTGTGCGCTGCTGTGCTGTGGTGGGTTCACAATGACATTCACTATATATAGTGAGTATATATAACACAAAGGAATTTAAAGCCTATAGCAATCTACCTTGTTTTTAAGCACCAAGACAATGTGCTTGCATTTGCTGACAAAGCTTTAGGTGAAATGAGGCAACGTGATGTCTTCGTGTGCAGCGCGGGCGCGCCAAACTTCAATAAATAAACAATAACAAATACATTAATACATTTAAATTACACATTGAGCCCGTGCCCTTCACAAATGTAGGTGAAGGAAATTATACAATATCGGCATATACAATGAAAAATGGAGTTTAGCTACCAACAGGATAAATTAATTATAGACTAATAAACGCAATGCAAGTTTTGGTGCCCAGCATTACCGGTGAAAATTACGCCAAAAATTATCCCATATTTCTGGTAATAAAGCTACATAAATTAGGAGAAATTTGGCGCACTCACCACCTCAGAAGTCGGTGCGTATCCAACCGGGCTGGTGAAGGGAAAACGAAAGTAAACTCGTTTTAATGCGGTTTGGTTTCGATTTATTCGGAACAATTAAACCATGGATCAACGTGACGCTGCGGGGTTTAAAAAATAAAATAAAAATGAAAATAAAGCCAAAACACTCTGACACACTTCTAAACTGCAAATCCGACACTTCACTAAAGTTAATATTAGTTTAAATTCGGTGTAATTTATAAATTCGTGACATGGCGAATCTGTAAATGGGCAGGAGGGAATTTATATATAAAACATCGCAATAAGAAGTATAATAAGTTCATTACCCAGCGTAATTTACGTAAGTGGTTGGTTGTTAAGAGGTTAGATGTTAATATAAATAAATTCGACGCATGAATATATTATATTTAAATCATATAAACATAAAGTGAGCGCACGCAGTTTATCCGATTTTTTTGTTCATGTGATCATGCAGCTTCACACTTTATTTAATCAAATCATTATGTTGTTTTTCAGATATGATTTGCATGCGTATTTGGGACCAGTGCCAGCGTCCTGAGGAGCAGCGGTGCCTGCGCAGTAGAGGTCATTTCAGGACGCGGTTACACGTGGTTCATGTGAACACAACAGCGCCACAGCGCGGCCAGAACGCGCGAGAGAAGTTCACCAAGCACGAGCCGCTGCTGCGGTCAGCGCGATTATTAAGGTTTAACTTTACATCTTTACTGCTGCCTCAAAACCATAATCGAAATGTGTGTTGGCAAATATTAGAGAAAAGTCTGCTACAATATACTGTATAACATATTTCTTTCTCATATATATGATATATGAATGAATATGTAAAGTCGTGATTTAGAAATTAATATTAATATAAAGCCTTATCAAAATATAGTCAGTAAGATTACAAAAATGTTTGGATACATAATATTACATTTTAGTGACAAAAAAATAACAATAAGTGAAAGATATTTTTCCTTGTTACAGGAAAATTATTATTATTATTATTAATTATTATTATTATTATTATTGTTGTTGTTGTTGTTGTTGTTGTTGTTGTTGTTGTTGATGATGATGATGATAATCATACATTATTGATAATTGGAAATTCAATAATCAATAATTGGGTTAAATAGTTTTACTGACATCAATCTACTTCAATACATTGATTCTTTGATCAACAATCTCATAGAATCAGTTGAAAATGAAAACATCAATCAGACTTCATACATACTGTAACATCACTTCATGTTTAATGGGAGATCTGTTTTATTTAAATGTCTGAGTGGGCTCAATAATAAGTCATAATATGGTTTTAGCTTTGTTTTTGTGATTTTCATATGAATGGAAGTGATGGTGTTAATTCAGCATATGATATTTATCGATAGCTGGCTCCTTAACTGAATCACATAGGTGTATTATGAACTTTGTGATATCAGGTTGTCAATAGAATTAATTTAATATTATTGTGATAATGCTTGTGATGAATAATTGATCGATGCGTTATATCAATCATATCTATCTATATTCAGTAATATTAAAGAAATGTGCGAGGAAAATATTATTAAAAAGTTGAGGGAAACCTGAATGATCTTTTGTCTTGTTACAGCCATTATTATTGATAACTGAGTATTATCTATATATTATTACTTAAATGTATATAATACTACTACTACTACTAACAACAATAATAATAATAATAATAATAATAATAATAATAATAATAATAATAATAATAATAATAATAATAAATTCATTCATTATCTATTAACTAGGTCACCGAGGGGGACAAGAAACCTATCAGGGAACTTCTGGTGCAAGGCAGGGAACAAGGACCTTTTTGGACCAGGACCTTTTTGCTGTGAGGCGAAGACATTTCTTAATAGTTTGTAATAGCATTTCAACTTGTGAGCTGCAATTAATAATAATTTTAAGAATCTATTTTTGTTAAGCATTTTTACTGAAAACATGACTTTAATTGATCTGTTTTAATGTTTTCTGAAATTGTCTTAATTACAATCAACATTAATATGGTTTTGGTATTAATATGACATAACTGAATTGATATATTAATGAAGACAATTTTAAATGAGAAAAAGAAAAGACAATGTAGTAAAGTAATAATAAACATACTATTACAGTACTTATTAAACACTATAAAAGATTACTGAATATTCATCCTAGTAACACAACAAAATACTGTCACGTCAGGAGGTGGGGGCTGTGTGTGTCTGCATGTGTTTGTCGTGTATTTGTCTGTCTATGCATGTTTGTGTGTGTGTCTCTATCTGCATGTGCATGTCTGTGTGTGTATGTATATGTATATGGGTGTGTGTATATGAGTGTGTGGTTGGTGTGTGTGTGACGGTTTGGTCCTCCAGAGTTTTCAAGAGATCCACCAGCAGGTGTTGAAACCGGGGAGTCCATCTGCACCAACACGTAACCCTGAACCAGTGGGAACAACTCTGATCTTAACATTCACGGTAATATAATGATAATAAAACAATAAATATAATAATTGGTAGTGGTAACAATAATATGTATGGTAATAATAGTAGTAATACTAGCAGCCAATAACAATAATAATAATAATGACATTGTATCCCATCTGGCCGGAGCCTTTATCGCAGCATCAGGACTCAATCCACCAGCCATGAATACAGACACACTTCCTGCCCTCACACCCCCACCACACTCGGACTGTGAACTGACTCTGTTGCACCTCTGTACTTTACACATCACTGTCGCTGTGATGCACATGCTATATGGACAATCTCATTCATGTTGCACTGAAACTGTCTCTGGAAAGATGTTTAGAATAATGTCTATATTACAAACTGTACAGTATTATCACTCCAAACTGCTGCTGGTCTGGCACATTTAATGCCAGACGTTAAGCTCCCTTGCATTTAGTAAATTGGTAGAATAAACAATCATTATTTGGCTGCAAAGCATTGCTGTTTGCATTTTCACACCTGCCTAAAAATACTTTTGCACAGTACTGTGGCATGTGTGTATATATATATATATATATATATATATATATATATATATATATATATATATATATATATATATATATAATACAACAGTAGATCTGTGGTACTACGTTGTTAGGCAGAACTTCAGGATTGATGAATCAAAACAAACTGAGTCCCTCACCTCATCCATTAGCAGCTGTTATCCCGGCTCTCTAAATCTGACACACACACACACACACTGACACCAAATCTAATCACAATAAATGCCACAAGCACAAAAACACACCTGCAGACACATACACACTCACATACACACATAAACACACACCCATATGCAAACAGGCACACACACTTACATGTTTAAGCCCTCACACACACATACACATATAAACACACACACATTAGCTACGAATACAAACACACACCTATGTGCACACTCTTACATATCTCTGCACACATACACACAAATACATAATCATGCACACATGCGCAGAGAGTCACACAAAAACATGCACACACACACACAAAAGCCAGACCAAGACACACACATGCATACAAAACACACACACTCCTTATGTTTGAGCACTCACACACATACACACACACATATATAAAACAAATGCATACAAACACACACCTATGTGCACACTCACACACACATCTATGCGCACACACACAGAAATCATGTGCACACACACACACACACACACACACACATATTTGAGCTCAGGGCTGTTCACCTGCAGCTAAAACCTCCAACAAAACACACACAAATACACACACACACACACAAACAAAGCCACTCACATATGCAGACAACCTGCATATCACATATATATACAAACACTTAAATACACACTTTTAGATATACACACAAACAAACAAATATATAATACACACACATATACACAAACATAAATAACTACTGACTCTGAGATGAGCCTTTGGAGATCCCAATCTCAACAGCCTCCTGAGAATGCACCTAGAATCACAGATGTGATGCTTTACAGCAGTGGTTTACCAAGTAAACAATACAAGTAATTAATTATTGTTTATACATTTCACATTTGGCATGTGATGGACATTATGCCCGCATTTAGGAGCAAATCGCCGGGTTGAGTGGAGGCTCGACTACCTCTCACTTTGTGCCACAGATGTTTGCTTCACTTATGACTTGCTTATTTTAGAGTGGGACGGGGTTTGGGAGTTTGTTGGTCATCAGCTGACATCCTTACATAATTTGGCTCTCAGGAAAGATAATTGGGACCACCAGGTGTGTATGTGAATGTGTTTGTGTGAAATGTGTGTGCCCTGTGGTGTCTTAACTGCAGGGTTAGTCTATACCATTTTAGTAATTAATGTATGTATTATAATGTATTAATTCTATTTATAATAAATCTGCAGTGCTTAAGTTGTTTGCTTCATTGTTCTTTATTATTGTTTAAGCAGTCTTATGCTAGAAGGCGTGCACCGTTTTAGAGATTGTACGTCCCTTTTGGGTGAAATGTGAAGTGTTTTGCTGGTTCAATGCATCTGCTGAAAAAGTTAACCAATGTTCGGTGTGTATTCGCCGCGCTCTGGTTTTGAAAAAAGATGAGATGGCGTGTTTGACGTTGAGAGCGAGTGTGAAAAATGAGAAAATGGCTGTTTGCTTTTGTCTATGACTAGATCAGTTAATGCTCCCTCCCTTACCGGAGACTCCTGCGAGGCGGACTCCGTTAAAAATATGGACTTACTCTAAAAAGAAATGTGTTAGAAGTGAGTAACGTAAGTGAAAACTGAAATTAAGTCTGAATACTCACTGCTCTGGTGTAGCGCTGAGAGAGAGAAGGTTTCTTATCTGCATATGAGGCATTTACAACAAGCACCACCTCCTGATGAGAGACAGAGGAGGAGTTTAGACAATAGAAGTTATAACAGATTAGCACTTAACACGTTCAATTTATTAAGGTACACGATAATATGAACCTGATGATAAGTCTTAAAATTCCTAAGCGTGTAGTGGAACTTTTGCTGAAAAAAATATCTTATCTTCGCTCTGACTCTGTCTTGCTCTTCTCGGCTTGTCGGTAGATATACATAAAAATATTGTGTGTGTGTTATGTGTATATATATACATATATATATATATATATATACACATACATACAGTATAGAGTAAATATTGTAATCAACAATTAAACAACTGTTACTGTATATTTCAAGTTTCAAGATTCTTTATTTACTGTATTAGTTGTTTAATTGTTGATTACAATATTCGCCACAATTGTACAATGTAAGCAAATGAAAGAAGTGTGTAAACATGATGTATTGATGCAAACACATTTTCCCAGTTGGTACAAATTAAAGCAGCAGCTTGCTAACTGACCGTCTCAAAGTAAAGCGAGTGACCATCCTGCTGATCTGAGGTCAGCTGCAGCGCAGCCGTGGCTCGGACCAACGTTCCTTGCGTTGTCGTCCAGAGTCGAGGCTCCGACACACTCCACACTCGCAACAACGGCTCCCCACTCGACAACCACTATGTGAAGATTTCTCAAATTTGTTCATTTTTCATTGCAAACACAGCTTTATTCTACATCTCAGCTATATACATAATACAGAGAGACGAGACGACGTGGCTCCAGTTTTAACACAGTACAAATAAAGCACATAGGATATATAGCATATAGCATGAACTATGAAATATAAATTCTAAACTAGAGAAAATGAAAATGTATAATTTTAGTTACAGGCAGTCTTCATGATATGTGTAAATACTGCAGCAGCAGTCAAGTAGAGGAAAAGTGGAGAAGGCATGGTGACCACTCTTCTTTTCCGAGATCACATCACTATTCTGAATAGTAACTTTGCCGATAACAGGAAACCTCTCTGTCTCTGGTTACTTTTTACATTTGTACTCCAAAATGCTCGTAGTCTATCCATTTCCATCTCCCGAGTTCAGTTAGGGTCACATATTTGGAACCGATATGAAAAAAGAAAGAAAATCTCTGTCAAAATGTGGAATTTTACAAACACAAAGCTCAGCTGAAGTCTCCTCTCTCCTCTTCTCCAGAGAGAAGAGACGGCAGTGGAGCCACAGTAGCACACCTTGTAATTACTTAATATTGGTGATGCTCATAATTAAACACTGATACAGTTAATCGGAACAATTCCTATTATCGACGCCCGATAATCGGTCAACCCTTAGTAAAAAGAATTTAACTGCTATTGTCATTTGTTGTGGTCCTGTGCTGGGTTTAGACTCACTCATCTCTAAACCCCAAAACCATAACCCTGCTAAATAAAGATGCAGTGTGTACATATAAAGAGCCTGTGCACCAGGCCTGAGAACAAAGCTTCACACTGCAGCACCCATGGAAAACACACAATGTACCCGTCTTGCTCAACCACTCACACTTGTGTATTTGTATATTACCATAGCAGCACCCACAAAGACACAGGAAAGTGAAACTGAGCTCGTGCCTCGTGAGTCAATTGTGGTTTGGATTGCATATAAAAGCTACAATACCTTGTTCAGAAACTCGGGTTTGGCCGTGGACAGCTCGGTCGCAAACACGTTCTGTCAAAAGAATAAAAGTTTCAGTCTCAAGTTTTGAGTCCCAGATCTGGTATTCCATGTTAAACCCTCACACTTTAGGGGGTGTGAGAGTTTCGTTAAAGTCCACAGATTTTAACAAAACTCAGCAACAAAATTCAACATTCAAAATTCCACCCATTATTGGGGGTGTTGAAGTTAATCACATAATCGATGCATCTCGATGGAGACGTGGACAATTCTGCATCAGTGCAGGGGCAGGCCATAATCAATTATAATGGAGGATTTCAACCGGCGGTCCGCTGCCCCTAGTGTTCTGTGGCGGCATTGCAGGTGGTCCACTTTCACTAGTGAAATCATTTCTTAAAAATAATTTTGGACATCTTTATGAATAATGACTTTAATGCAAATATCTTAAAAACTGCCCAGTCTGAGTGGCAGTGCCTGGGACAGAAGCAGATGAAAACCCCTAATGATAACATCATGACATTGCTTGGTGATTTTCTAGCTACGGCACAAAAAAAGTCAAGTGAAAAAGAACATCCCAGTAGCAACTATAGCTGCTCAATCTGCATACAATGTCAAGTAATGTAGAAAAACTGATGGGATGCACCGTGACGCATCGAGATATCGTATCAAATCGAATTGCTGACCTGGTAATCATAATCGAAACGAAACATGAGATCAGTGAAGGTTCACACCTTTACTCAGTACACTGAGAGCTGAAAGAGCGCTCTTCAGGGCAAAAATGGTGTGACATGTAAAATGAAAAGATTAGACATAAAATGTAGATGAAATGTGCAAAAAAGTGCAAGACAATACTACAAGGCAAATAATACTGTACTATTAACTGTAATAATGTACTATTAGCTGTAGAAAAATGTAATTTTATAACCAAATTCAACAACCATTACCTGTTTAGCAAATACAAGTTACAACAAATCTTCAACCTCCTACATTCACAAAATGCATGCACAACTATTAACATTTTTGTTTTGTTTTGCAAAGCATTGTAGCTATGCATTACATAATGTATAAAATGTTATATGTGTAATATAATAATCCATTTGTTGCATAATTAATTCTAAATGCAACACTGATTTCAAATATTCAAAAATCGGACAAAGGTACAGAGATCACTTTTTTGTTAAAAAAAAAGTTCCTCTAAAAGCACAAAAATATTCCTTTAAAGCAAAAATATTGTCGCTTTAGGGCCTGTGTCCACCAAACACAGATTTTTCCGCTGGCAGCACCTAGCATTCAGAGGGAAAAAGACATCGGTGGAGACGTCTTTTTACTGCAGTGCTCAGAGCGCTTTAAGTTTAAATCTGCTCAACTATTAGAACAGCGCTGGACTCATTAATGTCACTTCTATAGCTGGCCAATCAAAAACGAGGAACGGGCGGGACTTTTCATAACTTAGCAACACAAGTGTTGGGAGAAGTGCCAAGAACACGCTCTGCTATTTTATTTTAAATTTTAATTGTATCTTATATTTTTAATTATGCCCAATTGTAGTCAGGAGTGGTTCAGGATACATTTCACTGCATTTTGTACTTGTATAACTTGCATGTGACAAATAAAGAATCTTGAATCTTGAATCTTGGAAGTGGGGTTTTGACCGCTCTCAGCGCAAAAAACGTGTTTGGTGGACACAGGCCCTCAAGTTTATTCATTTGTACTTTCAATTATGGACGTTGCAGCCATTATACTAAGAGCGATGTGTTGCCTCCACTTTTCAAAATCATCCATTTTGTCCCCACTCTATTGCCATGTGAAATATTTTGTAACATTTAATATTAAAAGATTAGACATAAAATGCAGATGAGATGCAACAGGGCAATGCCACAAGGCAAAAAATGTAAAAAGTTTCAAATTCAGAAAAATATTAGCAGTATGAATGCAAATACAGTATGTGCACATCATAAAACAGAACAGAACTAGAGCTGCATTTCCACAAGAAAACACCAGTGTGATTGCTCGAGTTCTGTAGCTGTGACATGAAAACTGTCTGAGCAGAAAGACTAAAATGCATTGAAGTGAATAGGGAAAGAACGAGGGGGGAAAAAAGTGTGTAAAAGACGAGTGTGGGTGGAACCAGATTGAGATGTGTGTTCAGTGAGGTGGTCGGAGGCGGCATAAGAACCGTGTTGACTGTCGTGTGAAAACGAAGCTTTCCAGTCCCAAACGCCATGTGTTCTTAATAGGAGAAAATTAATGGTTTCCTATGGAGAAAAAAATGACAGGAATAAAGGATGAAAAAGAAGAGTGCGGGTCATAACGGTTACAGATATGTGAAGAGGCTCATGGACCCTCAAATCACATCAAATTTTGTGGATTTGTGAAGAACGGCGGCCGTGTGGTAAAGCGATGAACTTTAAGCTCCATGTTAGTCTATGGGGGAAAAACTGACTTAAAAATGGACAACGAGTGAACTTGTGAATGAGTGCACATATCAAAAACTTATAAACAAGCAGCCCACACTGGTATAGACCACACGATTTAGAGTTGGAACAAAGTTTCTAGCACAGGAACTGTAGGAGGAACAGCGGTCAGAAAAAGTGTGTGGCGTATAATGTAATGTTTCCAGAAGATGCCGTTTCTGAGTCACTACGAAGACCAGTGATGGGAATAACGGCGTTAAAATAACGGCGTTACTGAAAAAAGGTCATTTTTCAGTAACGGGTAATCTACCCAATTACTGTTTCCATCATTACAACGCCGTTACCGTTATTGACAATAACATGCGGCGCGTTACTGTTATTAAGCTGTTTTCATCCGACCAAGCTCTCAGCTACAGGAGCGACAAAGCTTTTTTCTTTTCTTTGGTGAGGGGTGAGACAACCGCATAAGGGATGATGATTGGCTACGGTAGAGGTACAGGCATCATTTAATTTAGACCTATTTGATTCCCAGTTGCGGCCTGTTGATGTGCAATAAATATGAAAAGTTCTAAAACATCTATTGTGTTTTATCATTCTACTATTATATACATAGCAATGACCAAATCTACAGTGATATATTAAATTTGATATGTGTCTTGTCTCACATTGTCCCACAGCGATATTAGAATATTGTAGATTTGTGTACGTTTTCTGTTAAAAATGTATTATTTTATTTATATTTAGACTTTTATTTATTTTAAGTGTCTATTTCATTAATTACACATATTTAATAGTCAGCGTTATTACAAATAATTGAACATACAGCTAAATTTCCATCAAAGGGGGGAGGGGGATCCACATTTTTGACATATTTGAACATTTTTAAAAAATGTAATGCATAAGTTACTTTCCCTGGTAACTAGTTACTTTTATAATGCTGTAACTCAGTTTCTTTTTGGAAGAAGGAACTAGTAACTATAACTAATTACTTCTTTAAAGTAATGTGCCCAACACTGACGAAGATACAGTTACTTATCTGAAGTGTTCATCACAAATTAAAATAAAGAAATTCTGGATGTTAGAACAAAGCAAACAATTACACACATTTTTTCTATTTCAAAATAAAAGTCCCTCTTACGAATGAGTGTACATTATGGTAGCGTTGGGTTAGTGAAGCAACACCATTCAGACTTACACTTACAGCATTTAGCAGACATTCTTATCCAGAGCGACTTACATTTCCTAATTTCAGGGACAGTTCCACTGAGAGTAACTTAGGGTTAAGGGTCTTGCTCAGTGTTGCTAACGCCAGAGGTCGGATTCGAACCCACAACCTCTTGGTCCAAAGGCGAGTGTCCTACCACTAGGCCACCAACACCCCTCTTAATTTGACGTACTGCTATTTCAGGAATAATGAACATGTTAGTTCTGCCGTAGTGAAGCCTGTCTGTCATGTCCGCTAGCTGTAATTGGTCAGGAGTCGGAATGGAGGCAGGCTTTAGTATTTCCATAGCTTACGTCACAACGGACGTTACAACATGTATGATGTTTAATCAGCTTCATTTTGGATCATTGCTGTGGGATCGTTGATGAGTGAATCGATGTATCAATGTAGATCATTACACCCCCACTTTAAACTGCAGTAATCATATTCTGTATTATTCTAGTTATATTACTTATTACCTTTCAACTAATACAATTAGATTGAAGAATATGGAATATAAATATAGCAGTCCAAATGTAAAACATTTAATAAGATACAGACATATAATAATATATAGTTATTAAAAGAGTTCACCTGTATAATACACAGAACGAGTATTAAATAAGCAGTAAAGTGAGTTTTAAACTACAATAAATGAAGTTCCTGTTTTTTGGTGTTTTGCGTTGTGACCTACAGTGAGCTCTTCTCCTGAGATATTTAGAGCGAATCGTCCGTCGGCGTATGCTGCTGCAACGAGAGCCTCCACAACGCCGTCGGAAATCCAGAAATAAAGACTGCGATTCTGCGAGATGTGGCTGGGCTCAAACACGGAGGCGTTGATCACTGAGGTTCTGTTCTTATAGGTGACTAGACCCTGTTAAAATAGAAATCAGGCAGCTTTGTTTAAAAGTACTTTTAATGTAGAAATTATTGCTCTAAAAGAACAAAAATGTTTCTTAAGAGCAAAACTTTTGCTACTCGAAGTATATAAATTAAATGGTTAAATGAACAGTAAATTTTCAGGTATATTTTAATTGCACATTTGACATTTTTTAACTTTACATCATTGTCGCTCAGTAAACTTTACATCGCTGTACAGACATTTATGACTTGACTTTTTAAATGAGAGACTTACATTTTTCATTTCAACCATTTTGTTTCTTTCAAAATTTAACTAGTGCAAATTTTAACTTTCACTAGTAACTAGTAAGATCATTCCTATTTTAATGAAAGGGTTTAAGTTGAATGCTTCATTTCAACTGCTTCTGTTCCAACTTTTACTACTACCTAGTAATAAAGTTTTAACTTTTACTAAGTTGTTTGCAACTTACACTACTAACAATTTTTATGAAAGAGTTTAATGTAAGTTGAATTTAACTTTCACTAGTAGTAATAACTATAGAGTTAAACATAGTAGTAACAATATTTAAGTTTCAACTTAATTTCAACAGTTTTTCCTTTCCAACGTTTACTGGTAACTAGTAATACATTTGAATTTTCACTAGTAACTAGTAATAAAGTTTTAGCTTTTACTAAGTCATCTGTCCTTTGCAACTTACACTTGTAACAGATTTTTATTTTAATGATAGGGTTTAATTTAAGAATTTTTCATTTCAAACATTTATCTTTTTCCAACTTTTAACATTTTAACTTTCACTAGTAAATAATATATATTTTATTTTAATGAGTTTCATTTAAATTGAATTTTTCATTTTTCACGTTGACATTTTTAACGTCCAACTCTTACTAGTGACTAGTAATAATTTTTTCAAATTCAATACGTTTTTAACTTTCACTAGTTATTTTACTTTATTTCATTGATTTATTTTTCAATCTTTTATAGTAACTAGCAATAAATTGCATCCTTTACTAGTAACTAGTAATATTTTTTATTTTAATGAGGGGACTTAATTTTAGTTGACTTTTCATTTCTAACAATTTTTCTTTTCTTAACTTAACTATTTACTAGTAATATTTATTTTAATGAAAGGGTTTAAGTTGAACTTTTCATTTCAGTCATTTTTCCTTAGCAACTTACATTGGTAACAAATTTTTATACTAATGAGAGGGTTTAAGTTGAGTTTTTCATTTCAACTGTTTTTCTTTTCAAACTTTCACTAGTAACTAACAGTAAGAGAGAAGTGTAAAGGAAAATTTTAAATATCCATCTTAAGGTGTAATTCCAAAATGTAATCTCTCAGTAATAGGAATGTGCTGATGGTTGTGGTTTTGTTAAGGTTTACACCTTATGGATGGTCTTAAGATAGTTTAGCAGGTTTTTATGTTTTTTTCTAGTCTGGCTGAGCAGATGGCAGGAACAAAAGAAACACAAATGGAAGTTTCCTGCTTTCCAAACTGAACAGAAAGGAAGAAGTGCTGACAGCATTGACCATTGACCTTTTGTGTTACACCCTGAGAAGGTGTTGATACTGAACATCTGGACAGGATGTGTAGAAGTATAAAAGATCTACTGTATGAGGTGCAAATTGGACTCTCAGACACTCACAGAAGGGCATGAGACAGACTCCCCTCGCGAGATTAAATTTTGTTACAACCGGAGACTCTTGATGTTTGTCCTTATTTTTGACTTCTGAGTTTAACTACAGGTGGCTAAGAGAAAAATCCACCACAAGAAGGAAGTGTTTTTACCTTATGATACGACTCGACATAGTTGGAGGTGATGATGGGAGCCGAAGTGATGTCAATGTTCACAAAGATTTCTCCATCACTCAAAAACTTTCCTGATCATTTAGAAGGAAACATCTTAAAGCATTTTGACGTGTATTTGTGCCAGACACAGTGACGGCTTTGATTCTTATAATGAATAAAAATACACCTAAAATGTTACACCTAACCTTGACCTTAACCCTAACCTCAAACGCTTAGTGTTTCAAATAAAAGCCAGAAACTTTCTATTGAAGCGTTTTTCTCAAAAGTCCTTACAAAGTCAAATTCTTTATCTTACAATCAGAAACCCACTGACGTTGACTTAGGGCCTGTTTACACATGCAGATATTTTTATGAACGCAATCATTTTTTAAATTTCGTTTTAAAATTGCATTCACACAACATTCTGTTTTAAAAAATCTCTGTACACACTAGAACACAAAATGATTCCAAAGTCCAATGTTTACCACTCGTCTGTGTCATGTTTTTTCTGTCAGCGAATAACAGGCGACATGCCTCGCATGGATCACGATACAGTAGCCTTCTCCATGGTTACTAGTCACTTGTGGGATGTAAGGAATTTAAGGTATTTGGGCCTGTGTTCACCAAACGCGATATTTTTGCGCTGGCAGCGACTATTTTTAATACAAATCCCATGAGCTTCAGCATTCAGAGCACTAAGCAGCTTCAGCAGAAAAAAGACATCAGTTTATTACTGCAGCGCTCAGAACGCTTCAAGTTGAAATCCGTTCAACTATTAGAACAGCGCTGGGCTCGTCAATGTCACTTCTCACCTGCTAGCCAATCAAAATTGAGGAAGGGGCGGGATATACACAGAACACAGAACTCACTAACAACAATGGTAGTGTATCTGGAGCAGCTGCAGAAGCTTATTTTGGCTTTATTTACACAGTTTGAATAAAAAACTACAATGATGTGATCAAACCCCTAATCGGTGTTACTCTCCTGCACAATTTATCTCATACACCCCAATCTCTACGTCTCCAAGATGTGAGGATCTAGTTCAAACGCTGCCGCTAACGCCAAGATGCCATTTCAATCCATTGTAAAGATAATCTCTTTTTGTTGGCTAAACTACCACTCTCAAAGGAAGACGTTACAATGTTTACATGAAATAGGAATGAACGTGGAAGTGCCCGATGATGCTTTTAGTAACTTAGCAACAACAAGCGCTGAGAGAAGCACAGAGAAAGCGCTCTGGAAGTGAGGTTTTGACTGCTCTCAGCACAAAAAAACGTGTTTGGTGGACACAGGCTCTTAAAGGCACGCGCACAACAGAACTAAACAGAAAACTGCATTTTACTCGTTTACACGTATCCACAGAATCCAGCATTTTGAAAAATCTTCACTTTGGAGAGCGTTTAAAATAATATGCGTTTGATGGGGCTAAAACTGTGTTCATGTGGAAACGAAAGGCCCAAACGTATAAAAAAATGTGTTTATAAAAATATCTGCATCCGCACCGAATGTAACAGTGACTCAGAATTTTAGAGCCCACCTGCTGTGTCCTGTATGAAGTCAGCCAGTATGTTCGCCACCTTGTTTATCTCTTTACATATCTAAAATGAACACAAAAAATTAGTAGTGCAGTGCAGCCTGGACAGTGGGCGTGTAAATCACAAGTTTCATCATAATACAATATTATACCGGTTTAATGAACAACAATGTCACAAAGTATTCTACAAAACAATTTCCATTTGATTGAATTCAGAAGCCAGCGATCAATACAACACAATATCACGTGCTGATTTAACACCATCACTTCCATTTATATCACCAAAAGCAACTAAAATATCACTGGACATTTTTATTCACGAACATTCACGAATTTAAATTAGAGATGCATCGATTCACCTTATTCAGTTCTGATACCGATGCTGTTACTTGGGCTTTGGGTATGGGCCGATCCAGCTATCCGAGTCATTATCGGACTGATATTCCATCCACGTATCAGATTGGTGCATCCCTAATTTAAATGAATGATGTCTGATGTTTTTATCTCTCACTGATCACTGATGTAGGTCTATGTCTTACTAAACAACACTGCTTTAAAGGCATGGCCTGAGTTGTGAATTGTCTTCTTTTCATCATCATCATCATCACTCAGGAGTGTGTTGCTGTAAGAGAACAGCAGGGAGCAGAGCTGCACAGTAAACACACTCACTTGGCCTTTCACAACCAGCTTTAATGTGAAGCTGATGATGTCTGTGAAAATTCTCTTCAACCAGCCGGGTCTGAAAGCAGATCACAACATGTCATACACACAGCGGCCAGCCGTGGGCTACTGCTTAGTCTGAGTGGTGGGACAGAAGCAGCTGAAAACCCCTGGATTACATTATAATCACATTTGCTTGGTGATTTTCTGGCTAGGGCATAAGAATTCTAGTTGAAAAGAACATCCCAGTAGGAACTACGGATGCACGATCTGCATGCAATGTGAACTCATGTAGAAAAATTAATGGAATGCATCGAGATACATCAGGAATTGAATCGTTGACATGATAATCGCAACTGAATCGAATCGTGAGATCAGTGAAGGTTCAAATCTCTATTAATTCCGTGACATATTCCATGATACGTGCAAATATTGTAACAGCAGTGAAGAAAAACTATGATGTGCATCAGATCTGCAGCAGTTTAATATGAAGTTTTTAAAACAAAAAAATCTATTAAATATGAAATTATATTCTATTTTAAAAAGATGTTGTTACTGTTGTCTGCGCACTAACTTCTGACCTGGTATGCAACTAAAATTACACATTTTTTTTTTCTACTTCTAGTTTAGAGTTTATATTTTATAGACTGCTTATAAACGCATATTCTATGATCTTTGTATTCTTTAGAACCTGTAGCCATGTGGTCTCGTTTCTGTATACTGTATGCTGTATCTGAGACGACTGATATATATCTTTGACAGGCTGTGTTATGATGTGTAACTTTAATGGCAGTGACTTAGCTGGACAACAGTTGTTGATTTAAGTGTAGCTTCACAGATTTTTCTTCCGAGCTGTTCCCGAGCTGATCCCATGACGACGCCTGGCCGACTGAACCCTTGCCGGGACTCTATGGAGATGTTCCGAACTGACGCTCTACCATCTCAACCCTCCCGAGGTGACCCTGACCGACTGATCTCACCAGGACTCCCTGGAGACGCCCCGAGCTGACGCTTGACCATCTCAACCCTGCCGAGCTGACGCTGACCGACTGAACCCGCACCAGGACTCCATGGAGACATCATCATGAAACTGGGATTTGGACCCTATGGACCTCAACTGAATTAGCAGCACAGTGCCGAACTAATTTCAGCTTAATGTAGCTGAGAGGGTCCTGCAAGTGGCCCAGTAACAACTTGGGATTCGAAAACATCCCTTGGACTATTTTTGTATCTTTGCTTCTTTAAATAACTAACAATTCATCTTGAACTAATGCTTGTTAAATAACTAACAATTCATCTTGAACTAATGCTTGCTGTGTATTAAATATTCTTGTGCCCGGTTGCCCAGAGGAGGATGGGGTCCCCCTCCGAGTCTGGTTCCTCTCAAGGTTTCTTCCTATTAGAGGGAGTTTTTCCTTGCCACTGTCGCCTCAGGCTTGCTTGTTGGGGGGTTTAGGCCGGTTATATGTAAAGTGCTTTGTGACAATGACTGTTAAGAGCGCTATATAAATACATTTGAATTGAATTGAAGAACAGATGTGGACTACAGAGCAGCTGTACATTGTTGTACATTATGTAAGTTGTACAGTAAAGTGCATGATAATGTACTTTGTAAATAAATTTGTATTGTTTGACTTACTCTCGTTCTCCTTGCAGGAGCAGACGCAGCTTGTGGAATGTGAGATAGCAGTCAGACGTGTCTGCAGCAACTCTGCCTCTACCACAGTCTGAAACACACACACACACTTGTATAACTATCTTTGTGCGCTACTGATTTTGGCCTGTAACAGATTTTTGACTCACTTCTGGGAGAGAAGTACATTTTTGTCATGAGGGCGTTCCATATGAGAGCCGCGGCACAATAGCGCTGTGGACGTGCGTCGGGAATAAATAAATATCAAGTTTTAGTGAACGTTGGACTTCCCTGTGTGAGTGGTGAGCGCTAACAAACGCAGCGTGTGTGTTTACATCATGAAAAATATCATTCATGCTCATGATTCCTCGTGGTTGAAGGTCAAGTCGCAGAGAGTGTGACGTAATGAACCGGGGCGCAAAACTTAGGGAAAAGCGGAAAACGTGGAGCTGGGAAATGAGAGAATCGTTAAGAAGAATCGATAACGTTGGATGGAACTGATCAGTTGGAACCGAAAGGCTTGCTCAGAGAACCAATGATGGTAATGCTGGAGGCTGGATTTGAACGCACAACCTCTTGGACCAGAGGCAAGTATCCTAACACCTAGACCAACACCATCCTATGTATAAAGTTTGTTCTTTCTACTTTCCTTAAAACAGACTATTTACACCTTACTTTGCATTTTTAAATTAAATTAAGTTACTTTGAGAGGAGCCAGCTGAGGTGGTCTGGACATGCCTCCTGGGCGGCTACCTGCCAAGGTTTTTCGAGCATGACCTACAGGGAGGGAGGGATTAAATCTAGTGGAGATGGCTGGGGAGAGGGATGTCTGGGCATTTCTCCTGAGGCTGCTACCCACCGCGACCCGAACCCCACACAAGCAGATGGTGATGGATAAATGGATTAATTTAATAATTAGTCATTATTTTAAGTAGCTGTGGGAACTTGCTATGGACCAGAACAGGAGTCACACTCACACAATGCAGTAACAGAAGTAATTGTTGACTAACTGACTAACCAACCGCCAATATTTAGCACTGCAGTCTAATCTAAATCAGGGGACTGGATTAAAAATCTGCACGAAAACTATCAAACTTACACAACTTGGAGTTGATGACAAGGTCAATTTGGGAATCGACTTCAAAATCAAGGGTCTGTCCTATTGAGAAGCTGAAAGAAGAGGAAGAACACTTTAGACATAAAAACGGACAAGAAATGTTCTAATCAGAGGCCACAAGCTGTACATTTTAGATCTTTTCAATGTTCTAGCATCTAACCTCAGCTGGTAATCAGCTCGTCTGATTGAGATGTTACTCACAGATAAGATCCGTATGCGTATTTGATGGTCCCCTTGAACACAGCGGAAACGTTAGTGATGCTGATGCCGATGCCTTCGTTCTCACGCAGCTCAAACTCACTCTTCCCAATCGTCAGGTTGTGAATCTCCAAACTTAAAAATAAAGAGGCCAGTGACAACAAAAAGTGATCCAGGAAGTCCTCAAACTAATATCATGTTCCCTATTTTACTACAATAACACTGGAATAAATGGCATTCGTTATATTTGTTTCGAGGAGAAATTGCTGTGTGCTAAATATGTAAAAAGAAATTAATCTGCAGTTTGACTTCACAAGAGAAATAAAGTAAAACTCCACTGTTACACTGTCATATTGGTGTGTGGTTCTGTTATGCGGAATCAGATTTGTGCCAAAATGATCACACACAACTTTTCAAGTATCAAACTAATTTAAGAATTCCAGAGAGAATTAAAGATTAAAGAAAGTATGTTCTCAACAATTTTTTCATAATGAGTGAATACATATATACATATATAGCCAAACAGGGAATATTCAATCAGACTTGATATATATGGAATGAAATTGGATCTTCAAGATTCAAGATTCTTCAAGATTCAAGATTCTTTATTTGTCACGTGCAAGTTATACAGGTACAACAAGCAGTGAAATGTATCTTTCACTCTATAATCCCGGAAAATGTGTAAAATTCCGTCTTGATGAATCTGCATGCAGTGTGAAGTAATGTAGAAAAGATGATGCATTGAGATATCGTATTGAATCTAATCGTTCACCAAATTGAATCGTGAGACCAGTGAAGGTTCACACCTCTAATCCAGAGCAAACCTTATTTTTCATAATTTCAAAGTCAGTTTTCCTGAAAACAATTTGGGCTTAAGGGTCTTGCTCAGGGACCCCGGGGATGGTAGTGCTGCTGGAGGTAGGATTCAAACCCACACCCTCTTGGTCCAGAGGTGAGTCTGTCCTCCATCTCAGATATCATGAGTAGTAGTGTAACGTGACTTACTTGTGCAGTCCGTACTCCAGCTTGCTAGTAAACATGATGGGCTTCTCCCCCTCGATATCGGGATATTTGGCGTGCTGGAAAGCCGCCTGGATCACCTCGGTGGTCTTCTCATTTACTGTACAGTTGAGTTTTATTACAGATATTCATGATTATTTTTAGTAACACAAGAAGAGATATTCACAAAAATGATCCAGAGATCTTACATGAAGCAAAAAGAAGGATAAGAAGGAGGATGATAAAAGAGGAGTTGCTGGAATTTGAGGTTTGAGATCAAGTTGGACCAAACTAATAGATTCATTCATTAAATGTGGCTTCTATAAACTGTTAACACTCATCAAGATACGTTTTCTTTTTCAGTTTTTGTTAACGAAGCTTATTTTGCCTACATAAAAATGATTTGATAGACAAGTTCTGTTAATATACTTATTTCATTTACTTAAAACAATCATGTATGCAAATTTATACAATACTTCTAAACTCAACTTTAATGAGTTTGACTATATACACAGTATATAGTATTAGGGGTGGGAATCGAAAACCGGTTCCATCTCAGAACCGGTTCCAATTGATCAGTTCCATCAGAATTCTACACCTCCAACGTTATTGATTCTTCTTAACGATTCTCTCATTTCCCAGCTCCACGTTTTCTGCTTGTCCCTAAGTTTTGCGTCGCGGTTCATTACGTCACACTCTCTGCTTGACCTTCAACCACGAGGAATCATGAGCATGAATGATATTTTTCACGATGTAAACACACACGCTGCGTTTGTTAGCGCTCACCACTCTCACAGGGAAGTCCACCATTCACTAAAACCTTCCAGTTCAGTTAAATCTTCCCATTTATTACAGACAAAACTGATATTTTAGCTGATTAAAAAAAAAAAAGTTATAGACCAAAATCAGTCCAAATGCTATTGCCAAAACTTCAGTATTTCTTCATTTTTCAACAACTCTGAATATGAATATGAATGTGTTGATGTTCACAGTCTTGTGCAGACATCATTTTAGGAAAAATAAAATGGTTGCTTTCTTTTGGTGCGGAAGACTGTGTAGAACGACTTTTTTCGTACTGCAAAAACTACTCAGGAATTGATAAGAGAACTGATAAAGAATTGGACTGATAGGCAGAATTGATAATGGCACTGATACTGATAAAACCCTAATCCTAATATATGTATATGTATATCTTGTCATCTTAAGACGACGTGGCTCCAGTTTTAACAAAAAAGGCACATAGAATAAGCAATATACAGAATATAAAATGTACACTTTGAGCATGAATAAATACACATATAAATTTGAATTAATATATAGTGAAATATATGTATACGTACAGTGCAGTTTGATCAAATGGTCAGGTAAACCATTTCTTTTATTTAATTTAAATAAATATTTATGCAAATTAAATTGCTGCCTCAAGTTTAAATTAAAATCGAACTTACTATTTTAAGTCATTATTTTAATTCTAATTTTAACTTTGTATTGCTGTTTGTAAGAAATCCCAGTTTGGTGTTTCATTTACACTTTACATTCTCCATGAACGCAAAATCTGTAAGACGTTGTATGTTACTGGAAAGAGCCACAATACACTGCTATTAAAACTGTGTAAATGATTTAAGCTGGAGTAAATGATAGCAAGTGTTTACATGACGTATTGATCAAATCATTGTTCAAACTCCACAGCACTCCACTTGCCAACATCTTCAATAACAGGACAGCAGTTTGAATTTTAGTATTAAGTTTTAACTCACAGACTGCAGCAGCAGGGTGTGTGAGTCTGCACACCACTCCGGTGAACCTGTAGGCTGAAGCAGGATCCACACACGACTCTCCGAATCCAACACGAAGGAACAGCAGGAGCAGAGCTAGAGTCGGAGCTGCCATTTTTACTAAAACACAGACTGGACTGTCCTCCTGCTGTAACCGATACCACCGCTCTTTTCTCCTCTTTATGTGTTTCTGCGGGAGGAGAAACGTGAGCGCACCCTAGAGAGCAAGGAAGAGGGCAAACTTGGGCCCCAAACTGCCACAGTGCTCCTCATCAGACAACATTACAGGAGGAGGACAAAGTCCGTAAGCGCTGGACAAACTGAGAGATGATGAAAACATCGAGGCCTCTTTTCTGGACCAGTCCATTTTTGTTGGGACACATTTGCAAATTTGAGTTCACGTCACCCAGAGCAAAGGGCAGAAGGCCGGGTCACGAACCCACACAGCGCTGGAAAGGGTGAAGAGGGATGTTTACTAACGGAAAGCTGAGCTAATAGTGCGTTCTATTTGCTGTTGGTGCTCGGTTTCCGAATCGTTTTTTATGAGGGTTGAAGCCGGAAGTGATGATATGAACGAATCCAAGATGGCCGCTGAGTGCGACTGCTGTGATTTGTTACATTTTTTAGCGCTTTAGTGTTGTTTGTATCTAACTTGGTCTGCTATGTACATAATACATTGTTGTTGTAGTTGCTACGGTGATACGTGAAATACCACGTTATGTGTCATTTATCAAGTGGCGATGCTGAAATGGCTGATCGATGTTGCTAAAAACAAATAACTAGCCTAGTTAGCCGAACAGAACAGTGAAGAAGATCAGCCGCTCAAGATGGAAAATTCAGATAAAAAGTGTAGATTTTATTTAGTGTAGTTTATTAGTGCAGTCCCAAACGATTATTCTTTAAATCAATTAATATAGAGATTATTTTTTCAATAATTCGACTAATCTAACAAACAATTTTTCAAATAATCTAATGATACATTTTATTGATAAGCAATTAAGCAATTCATTTAATATTCAAAGGAGTCGGGTTTCTCCTGTCACGCCAAGTGAGAAACGGAGAAATCTGCCTTTGAAGTTGACTATCGCCGTAGCACTCACAGACGCTTGGTGCGGTCGCGGCTACGTTTGCATTTACGCTAGCCTACGCTGCATTCACAGCCACACGGATAGCCTACCTGCGTTAGGTTAACTGAACTCGGGAGACGAAGATGGATTCCGGAGAAATATCTTCACGCTAGTCAACCAGTGGATTTAGCGTAAATATTGAAGTAGAGCGGTCAAAACAGAAACTTTTAACACTCTGATGGAATTGAATTCCTCACCTCAAGAAAGTCACGTTTTTAGGATGAAAAGTTTTTCAGCCAAATTCATTGACAACAGTACAGTATAGACCTTCCACTGTTTCAAAACACTAAAAAATCCAAAACAAAAAATCCAACATTTTACCCCACGCAACATAAACGCTCGTTTTTCTCAGAAACCTCCGTTGTGACAAGCGACTGGTTTTGCCGTGGAGGGTCACAAATTCAGATTGATTAATGTCTCCAGTGCTGAAAGCAACATCAGAGCTATCCATACTTCGCTCACTATAAAGCTACCCCTAGGGTAGTACTGGGTCCAAAAGTATGCACTGCAGGTTAATTGGTGACTCTAAATCGGCCTGTAAGGTGTGAGTGAGAGTGTGATTGTGTGAGTGTGTCCTGCGGTGTGTTGGTGCCTGCCCAGGGTTGGTCGGATCCCGGGAACCACCTGCGACCCCAGTTGGGATTAAGCGGATAATGAATGAATGGATGAATGTTTAAAAAAGACTCGGAGACTCTATCGGAATCGTTTTGTATCCAAATGTACAATATCGTTATCGTATCAGACGTTAAAAAAGTGGTATCGTGCCATGTTTAACCAAAAGTCCAAAAGACTCGGTTGTCGAACTCGTCTTCTGTAAATGGGAACAGAAACGAGTTTGACAATCGACTCTTTTGGACTTTCACGAAGATGGCTGTTTTACAGAGTGAACGTGTATTGATTTGCTACACATGCTTTGGTCAGGACCAAACAGAATGTTCATTTTTCCTTCTTTGGTGTGGAGCAGAATTTGTAAACAAAACCACGTTTGTGCTAAGGTGGTTCAACCATTGGACAGAAGCGTGTGGTGCGGGGTAAAGCAGGAAGCCCAACGTGAAAGTACATGTTGCGTGCTGTTCTCCTCGCCCTTACAGCGATATGGTTTATACAGTTACATATGTTTGCGCGTCAAGAGCGTTTAATGCAACGTCAGTTTTACAATATGATGTTAAGAGGGTTGGCTAGCGAGTTCTGTACTTTTAAAGGTACCGACCGAATGATGACAGTACTACCAGGTATCGGTTTGTGTAAAATCAAACGGTGCCGAATTTCAGTACATTCACACGTTCGTCGGCAGCGGCGCACACGAGCTGAGCAGGACACGCGGAACTGGGAGAAAGGTTTAATTTCAATACAATTTACATTTATAGCAACAACAGGATGCAGTTAAATTTCCATTTGTTATTTAAGCTATAGTGTCTGTTCTGTTTACCATGACGACGGTTGCCAGTAGAAGAAAGTGCATGGGTAGAGAAACTGCATAAATCTGAAAACATGACAAGCCAAAGCAGTCGACTGTGTGACTGCACTTTAATAAAATCGTCGCAGACGTGCCAAACTCAGGCTCACAATACGTCCAACTTGAGGAAACACCTCGTTAAACATCAACTATATTTACAGGTGGATGATTGTGTCGTTTGATTTTTCGCTGGCAGCATCTATTTTTTATACAGATCCTATGAGCTTCAGCGTTCAGAGCGTTAAGCCCCTTCATGACTCTAAGGAACGCGTTACAATGTTTACATGAAGTAGGAACGAACGTGGAAGCAGCTTTTCGTAACTTAGCAACAACAAGTGCCAAGAAAGCGCTCTGGAAGTGAGGTTTTGACCGCTCTCAGCCCAAAAAAACGTGGTTGGTGGACACAGGCTCTTAAAGCTACAACCACAACTACAGCGCCTGCACCGACACTCACCCCTGCAGCTTCGGGTGATTAGTGAGCGCTCCGTTTTATTTATTCTTCTGGGATATTTTTTATAAAAACTGTAATGTATACTGCAGTTGTAACATAGGAAATGTTTTAAATTAGTTTGGAGCTTATTTATTATTACTGTATTTTTATGTTGATACAAACCAGGTATTACAGATTCAAAATGAAATACCGTTAAGTATCGGTACCGAATACCAGGTACCGGTACCGTTATGTTACACGTCTGTGTGTGATGTGTAGTATTCCAGACAATTATTACCCATAATGCACCACAACGACAGGAGCCGTTAAATCCAAAAAGGTGTGCTTTCTACAACTGGGTGGGATCGAGGTCGGGCTGCTTTCACACCTTAAACCAACCGTACCAGAGCTGGTTTGGAACCGAAGCGGGATCATCTCTTCAGCTGGGTCTCGGTACGCTTACGTTGCTCGGCACCCGAGTTCAGGAGCTCGTATTCTCACCTGCCCAAAAAGGTCCGAACCGAGGGTGGAAACCAACTTGGGTTCGGTTTAAACGAACTTAAAAAGGCAGGTGTGAATACACTCTTTAGTTTATCACTGTCTTTAATTGCTGAGCATCTTCTCGCTCTGATAAGTGAGGGTCGTTGTGTATTGGTTTGTTCAGGAATAAATGAGGCATAGATTGCACTTTTTCAGGAGAGCTACAAAAACTAATTTGCGTTTTTCAGTTTGATCTCACAAGCTGCTCCTCTAAACGGCTTTTATGCTGCGTGCCCACAAACCCAGACCCAAGTCCAATCCACTCCTCCACCGTCATGTTCAGCAGCTCAATGCTCACCACTCAGAAGCTTCATCTTGTTGAAAAGGCGTTTATTATTTTATTTCCTTGTACAAATTTAACAAAGATATATATAATCACATCTTAACAGCGCTGGTGAAGTTGATTCCCTTCTCAATTCCAGTCCTCACAGACCACCGCACTGCACAGACTCCGTATTTCCTGCACCGCCGCATATCGATCCTACTTTGCTAATTAGCTTATCAGTAGCATCAGCTGTGCTGTGGGTCAGGAAACTCAACGGTGCAGAGTGGTGGGACTGGGACTGATAAACGCTGATTTAAATAGAAAATATGAAATGAAAATTGATATATATCAAATCAAAACCTTCATTTGTGATTTGGTCAATCAGACGAGGCTTCGCTCCACGCGCCTCATGAGACGACAGCTTCAAGAAACTGAGGTTGCTCTTCTACTTTGACTCGACATCAAGAAAGCATTTAACGTGTAACGTCCTGTACTCTACCTTAATGACGATTTCTTTCAGCCATGAAAAGCAAACAAGTGGAAAATAAATATGAAGTTACTTCATTGGCACGTAAATAAACGTATGATCTTTTTGAAATGATTTAACAAAGTGTCAGACAGAGGCGTGAAGAGGCATTACTATGTGAGATTAGCGTTTAACCCACATGAGAACGCAAATGTGATTAAAGAGACTCTATAAGCAGACAAAATGAAGAAAACAATCAAAAATATTGATGACGTAAACACAGAAGACTGGAAATAAGAGCGCTCGACTACTTCCAGGGAAAGTGACTTCTAAAGTAAATATTGAAATCTGCCTTAAAACAAATGACAGCTAAGATTAATAAATTAATTAATTACCTGTTCGTTTTCAGCGTTTCAACCAACACTTTGATAAACCCGCTCTCCAGACCTCGAATTCTCTTTCAGTTTTAATTAGCAGGAAAGGAAGAAAGGTGCAATTTTGGTTTTAAAGTGGGAAACCAAAGATTCCACAGACTCTGTAATGTCAGGAAAACCATAAAACACAAATTACTTCAATTTTATCTCTCACGCTGCTGGTCTCTTACGTGGCAAATTCGAAAAACAAGCCTGAAATAGTGAATGAAGCGCTCTTATCTCCGTTGTGCTGTGTTTCAAAAATGCAGTGTTCATTCTGTGTTCTCATCGCGTCTTTTTGAACGTTTTTTTTCCTTCATTCTTTACACTTATAGTGTCCACTTTTCTCACTTTAACCAACTAATATATTTGACCGTGATCTCACTCCATATAATCGTACACAAACAATAATAATAATAATAATAATAATGATGGCTTTTGCCGGCAATCATGCGTAGCTCTTGAGAAAATAGGCTGCAACACAGGTTCGTCCAGTCCTTCAGTGATGAATCAAGAACCTGGTTTGAGCTCCGGCGTGAGCAAGTGATGAGGCGTTGGAGAAAAAGTAACATAAAGTGCTGTGCATTAACCATAGAAAAGTATTTACAACTGGATCCAGCACTTACTCCTTTATATACACATGTCTATATACTGTATATATATATATATATAAGCATATACAGAAGCGTTCGGCTGATGGAAGAGATGGTTTAGTTTGTACATTTTTGGGGAAGTGCTAGCTGGACAGAGCTAATTCTTATCCAGAGAACTGTTTTGTTGGCAAATCGAGTGGAAAAAGTCACTAACGTCTCATCTGGTCTCGGCAGTCTGTCTACCTGGGTTTTTGGTTCTTTAACAGAGTCTCCTGTGCTCAGTTGACGACGGCCTGAGGAGCTTCGGGGATCAGAGAAGCGAAGAAGGCCTTGAAGAAGCCCCATGCGGTCCAGAGCAGGTGGGGCCGCACCTGGGGAACTGGAACCGCCGTCATGGAGGCCTGCTGCGACTCGCTTTCCCCCTCCACCTGACCCACCTCCGCCTCAGCAGGGGGTGCCACCTTCGGGAATGAAGAGGGGGTAAAGATGAAAGCAGCGTCACCAGCGTTTGTGCCGTGTGATCCTATGACTTGAAACTTTTACACACAGCTTTTAGTTTTCATCTGTATGTATTGTTATTACTGTAAATAATAACAACAACAACAATAAGAAGAAGAATAAGGAAAACTTCATGCTTGGACCCCTCTTGTATTTGTTCACTATTTTTATTGTTAAATTATTTTTAAAAATTATTATTAGCATTATTTTCTGCCTACAAAACGGATTGTGCAGCTTGAAGTGTTAAGTCGCAGAAAGCTGTCATTTTCAGGGTAAGCAGCCGAGTGACCCACCTATAATTGGTGCTACAGCAAATGAAAGCATGTTTTGACCTCTAGGGGCGCTAAAATGCTACATAAATTTACGCAGCCTAAACTATAAGTCACACAAAGCTAAAACTTGGTCAATGCGGAGGGACGTCGTGCTGCTTAGCATTTAATAAAAAGCATAGTGATCGGCGTATTTAATTAGCATAACATGCAAAACAGACTGAGGAATTCCTTCTAGACTGATTGGCTGATTAGAGCAAGTGAGGTGTCAAATGAATCTGCGGACTTGTCCTAATGTCATTACAGAGCTTTTTTGCGATTTTTTGCTAATTCTGACTTGTGACTTTAGCTTGGACCCCACTCGTATATTTGGTATTCAGAGTTTTGCTCTGTATTGATTAGTTTTATTGATATTGGATTTTATGTTCACCTGTTTTGATTGATTGTTGAAGCACTTTTAGTTTCGCTGTACTGCTCGTGCAATGACAACAAAGGCTTTCACATTAATTTTCTATCTTCCAAAAAATCTGCAGTTTTCCAGGCGTTTGTTGTGTAAATTGCATTCAGAATTACTGTGCTGTAGCTTCAGCTCTGATGCCTGACATCCGTTAGTCAGCGCTGGTGATAAAGTCTCTCATCTATTAGTGCGTTATTACTACACGTTATTCGAGAGTGCAAACATTCAACTCATTTTCGTGCTGAACTCTCATAAGGTTAAAGATGAGAAGCAGGTGATGATGATGATGATGGTCTCACCTGTTCTGGTTGTCTCTCTTGGTTCTGGTTGTGTTGGTTCTGAGGGAGCTCCGGCTGGTTCTGGTGTCGGACCCGAGCTCTGTTCCTGAAGGGGAACCAGCCTACGGCGTGCCTACAGAGTTAAGAGCAGCGTTATACAGGGTTAAGGTCATTAATTACACAGTACAACAAAACATGATCATCAACAAGCTTTTTTGTGAGCAAGACGAGGCATTGACAAGTTAAAAACACATCACTGAGAAAATTCATTTAGTTTGTCCAAATTCACCACCTTCGCGCCCGTGCTCGCCTCTGCCTCCGCGTCCCTCGACCCCGCCACCAGCTCCGCTCAGCCTTTGCATCAACACTCGAGTCTGGCTTCGCGCCTGCGCTACACTCTGCCGTCACGCTCGACTCCGGCTTCACGCTCGCACTCGACTCCGGCTTCACGCCTTCATGCAGTTTGCCCACAGCTGGAGAAGGTCAGCTTTTAAGATATGCCACTTCCACACCGGGCTAATCATTGCCCCAAAAAAGAGAGCGTACGGAAAAAAACACGGATGCGGTGCCACGTCTGCGTAGACGGAAAACACGTTATATATTATCTGCGGTTTTGCAGAGTCCTTGAGCAAACGCAAGGCTCTAATCTGCTCGGAGCAGCTGGAGGTGACGGAGAAACTTCCCAGACTACACTTCTTTACAATTTTAATTAAAATGTAGATTAATTCTCGTGTAAATGAGGATCTCACCAAGTGGGCTGCTGTGGCACTGCAGAAAGTATGATTTGATCGAGTGATGTTAACATGCTATCATTTGTGTAAATAAAAAAACAATTTATCCAATTTCAACTACAATTAACGTGAGTTTTAATGGCTGTGTTTAAGAGGACAACAAACTGAAATTTGCTAAATTGATACATATATATTGTGGTTCGTCTCAGTAACGAACAACATCTCAAATAAATCAGATTTAACGATCATGTAGACGTAAAGTAATTCGTATATCCAATTAGATTTAACTTGAAACTACAATTAAAATTATTGTATAATATAGTCTTATTTTTGTCCTGTTACCCCAACCTCCGTATTTAAGTTTGTAAGTTTGTATTGCGTCTCTATCTTCCTTGTCTATTGCAGTTAAAAGAGCAGATCAGGATACATTTCACTGCATGTTGTACCTGTATAACTTGCATGTGACAAATAAAGAATCTTGAATCTTGAATCTTGAGTTTATAAGTTAAAGGAATTTTTACTGCATATGTGGTGTATTAACACATTCACTCTTAAACACAGCCGTAGTTTACGGTTTTGTGTTAATTTGTGTTCATCTTCATAAGCGCAAATTAGGCTATAGATCAAGTTTATTATAAAATATAAATAAAGTCCTCAGTCGAGTTTGTTATAAAATGCAAACTATAAGTTGAGTTTAAGTTTACTCAAAAATTCAAAAAAGTTATGTCTAGTTTACGTTTACTATAAAATGCAAATTAGGCTATAAATTGAGTTTAAGTTTATTATAAAATGCAAATTATAAGTTGAGTTTTAATTTATTATAAATTGCATGTTATGTCAAGTTTAGGTTTATTACAAAATACTAATTGGCTTCATGTTACAAAAGAATTATTTTTGTAAATGAAGACAGGGTTCCAGTAGCTTCCACCCTGCTCTCGCTCTGACATGAAAAACTAGTTACTCCACTTGATTTCCATCCGTCTTGTGTGCAGTGATCACAGAGAGACAACGTGGCAGGATGACTGAACAAACAGAATCAAGCGATTTGATCTGGAGCCAAGACAAACACAAGGCAGTAAAGAGTCACACTTACTGGCTGGAAAAGCTACGTGACTCTACATGAGCGTTCAGACGGCGTCAAATAAACACTGCACGCAACGTTTTCTTGGCGTCAATTTCTGCCGAAAACCCATCGAACGCAAAGAAAACTTACATGGCATTTGGTTGATGTTCTGGAGGTCGAATATGTCCCATGATTCC
This sequence comes from Distichodus sexfasciatus, assembly GCA_032718565.1. Taxonomy (NCBI): domain Eukaryota; kingdom Metazoa; phylum Chordata; class Actinopteri; order Characiformes; family Distichodontidae; genus Distichodus; species Distichodus sexfasciatus. Next base: position 90,010 of record JAVGVS010000343.1, on the reverse strand, counting down.
AACTGTTCTGATACGAAGAAAATGTGTTTTGTAAATGTCCAAGGAGACTGACACACGCGTATTTGACTTGGTACACTACATAGGGCGGGAAGTGACTTTTTCATAAAATATTGTGCACTACGCTGGAAATACTCCGCCCTCGCTCCACTCTGCTTTCCCGCTCGCTTGACTTGGTGCTGTGTGTGAAATGTCAGAGCTACGGCGTTCATTTTGTGCCAAAATATCTTGTCTTTACGCTCTCACCTCATTTATCGGCATCTGAAGATATAATCATGAGTAATATCGGATATCGGCATCGGCCTACGATTCCCATATCGGCTTTTTTTAACACCCGCCCAAACCGACCCGTCAGGAGATCCAAACCGCCCCGCCACCCCGCAAAAATACGCGTGGATAATGACCCAAAACCCGACCCGACCCGAGGAAAAAAGAAAAAAAAAAAAACACACCAGTGAGCCTGTATTGCCATGGAAGCTACCAATGAAGTGTCATTTGTGACAATATAACCCATAGATGACATAGATCTGTGCTAGATTCACACTGAAGATGATTTTATGCAAGATTAACTGTGTACCAAACAACAACAACATTATACGCTGCTGTACAAATGTTTGCACATACACTGGACATTGTACACATAAATAGCTGAATATAGTATCTGTTATATTATAACCTTCTACCTCGTGCACATCCAATGTAAAATGTCAGTTTGCACCTGTTTAAATGTTTGCATATTTGCACATATACTGAACATTGTACTTGAAAATAGTCCAGATATAGTATCTGTCTATTATAACTCTACCTCTTGCACATTCAGTGTAAATGTCAATTTCAACCTGTTAAGAATACTGCATCCTGACTTGACAAACATGTTTAGCTCTATGTCTATTTCTAGCCTCTAATTATATATAAAACTCCCTGTCTAGTTTAAAATGTATATTGTTTAATATATATTTTAGTATTTCTACTTATTTATTGTTTATTCCATGTGCCTAGTCATGCCACTGCCTATTTATTCTCTGTTCTACTGTTCTTTGTTTGTTTGCACTGGAAATAACCTGGAGCCACGTCGTCTCGTCTCTCTATGTATCTGTACAGTATATAGCAGAGATGACAATAAAGTTGACTTTGACCTTTGACCTTTAACAAAGAAACCGAAAGATCGATTTTTACGTCGTTATTCATTGAAGGGTTGCGGAAAATGGCACGAAAGACATCTCTCTCGCACAGACACAAACACACACAAGCGCGCATGTACGCAAAACACACTAGTTGTCAAAACTGTAACATCTGATGTAACATCAGATCTGAGAACTCTATCAGATTTGAATGAACTCAGTAAAACTTAGGTCTTGTTTTAACTTAATTTTGTCTAAAATGAAGTAGAGCAGAGCACACCTGACCGTGATATTTCACCAAACTAGTAGCTTATCCTACAAATTGAAAACTCCAATATCGAAAAATATACACCGACTGCATTTATGACAGCTGTTTGGAAGCACTGTGGAGAAAGAGGATGGAATCCACCATGCCGGGGATTTCAACGTGCTTCCAGCACGCGACCTGCTGAACTGAATGCGCGCTCGCTCGATGCGCTGGTTGCAGGAACGCAAAGCACTGCTCTTGCCAGCATCGAGAGGAGAGGTAATTCGAACCCCGTTTACAACATGTTTTGATCGATAATGAAATGTGCTTTGTAACTTTTTGACCTGCCCGCCCCCACGATATTTTAAAAATGTCTGCCCTAAAACCGCCCGCACCGTCACTGGTCGACCCGCCCATCACTACCGTGTAGGTAGCAAATCGGTGCATCCCTAGCTATAAGCTTTCACACTCCACACACAACAGTCATATATAAAACGTAACGTCCCTCTCTAGCTTCCCGATGACTCGAGGCAACGAGGTTTTGTGAGAGCGGGACTTACAGGTGCATGACGAAGAGGATGCACATGACGAGGAAGAAGCGGCTGGGGTTGGAGTAGAAGTAGACGATGTTGAGCAGCACGGCCAGGCGTGAGGCGGTGTACACCCAGTCCAGCCAGTCCCACGGCGCCTCCTCCTGCTCCTCCTGCTGCTCCTGCACCACCGGCCCGCCCCCTGCGTTCACGCCCAGGTTCCCGTTCGCCCCCTGAGCGGCCATCAGGGCGGGGCCGGGTGCCGGGGCAGGGCCGTTAGGGTCGAGCGGCGCCTGGTTGGGCAGAGCGACGGCGGGGGTGGGGGCTGCGGCGGCGTGGGGCGGGGCCACAGGGAGGGGGGACGCGGCAGAGGAGGCGGGGCTCCAGGACGAGGCCGCCGTGGCTGCCATGGCTGCGTGGCTGGAGGTGAGGGGAGGAGACGCAAAACTGAGTCTAACAAAGTGGTTAACAAGCATTTTTCTGCAAGGACCCCACATTTTGTAGATTTTAGAAAAATGGAACACCTCCCAACTCAGTCTACTCATTCTGTGGTGCACAACAACAGTAGGATAATGGGTAAAATCTGGAGTAGAATACTCACTACTGCATGTAGTACTGGCGTGCGTACATGTGCTGCAGCCACATGAGCTGCTGTGGGCTGTAGAGCGAATACGCCGGGAAGGTCGGTTGTGTCATCGCAGCTGGAACGGGCCTGAATAAAGTGACCACAAGTTTACTAATGTTTCAGAAAATTAACAAAGGTCAGAGGTTAAAGTAGGGCTGGGCGACAAGACCTCAAATCAGTATCAAGACTCAGAGTGTCAACAGCAGGAACGTACCCGGGTGTGGTCATGGTGGGCGTGGTGGGGGCGGGGTCAGGGGTGGAGTCAGAGGTGGGATGACCCCGATGTCTCAGACCGGTAGCATAGGACACAGTGGGCACAGATGGCACCTGAGCTTCGGCTTCTGGGCACTGTTGAACTGGGGACGCTCCGACCTGCACCGGGGAGAGAGAGTGTGTTAGAGAGTGTGGGGGAGGGAAAGAGAGCGCGAGAGAGAGAGAGAGAGAGAGAGAGGGAGAGAAGAGTGGGGAGAGAGAGAGGAGGGGAGTGTGACAGAGAGTGGGAGAAAAAAAAGAGTGTGTGTAAGAGAGAGAGAGAGAGAGAGAGAGACAAAGTGTGTTAGAGAAAGGGAGAGGGAAAGAAAAAGAGAGGGAGGGAAGGAGAAAGAAGGAGGGAGGGAGAGAGAGAGAAAGATAAGACAGGAGGGAGGTATAAAGAGAGAGTGAGAAAGAATGGAGAGACAGAGGGAGGAAGGGGGAAGAGAGACAGAGAAAAAGAGGACCGAGGGGACAGGAAGGGAGGGATGGAGGGAGAGAGATACGGAGGGAGAGAGAGAGAGCAGGTGAGGAGAGAGAGAGGGGGTGTGATAGAAAGTAAAAGATATATAGAGAGAGACAGGAAGTGGGAGAAAGAAGAAAGAGAGGAGAAAGAGCGATAAAGAGAGAGAGTGTGTGTGTGTGAGAGAGAGAGAGAGAGAGAGATGATTTTAATACAGGGTTTTAGAGTCACACCACATCAACGTCCTCAACCAGCCTCTAGTACAAACCTAAGAGACTGCAAAGAGACCAACTGTCTACTAGATTTAATCACTAGAAACATGAAGAGGTCTTTAAAGAAACGCTTTGTCAGATATTTCCCCGAACTAAACGACAGCGTTGTAGCAGAGGAGGGATTACGGAGCAGGGAGGAAGTGGAAGACGCTGCACAGCGAAACTCTGCAAGGTGAAAATAACATCGTGCACTTTGGGCGGATGCAAAACTGTACTCTGGGGGTTTAGAGAGAGCACAGCTGTGTAGCAGCGTGTTCGGTAAAGACACCTGCTTTCCCTCCGGCGCTCTTTCACTCCCTCACTGCCAGGCCGAGGCCACACGCAACGTTAGTATCAAAGAAAAAAAGCCTGAAAATTCTAAATTGCGTGTCAAAAACCTTGACAAATGTTGACTGATTTTGCACCGCCTTCCACTGTCTTAGTTAACAGAGTAAATGAGGATCGGATCGGAGTCAAAAAGTGAGTTCTGAACCTTTCACAAATGTTGACCAAATTATTTAACGTCTGCAGTCAGAATTAAAATAAAAATAAAAGTGATTTTCGTATTGCCCATCACATTTTAAACATGTAGCTTCGACATCTGGTGAAATTACGATTCTCAAAACAATGGTATTTTCATATTAACAGTACAGGACGACTACACCTGTGAACAATAAAAATATATCTGCAAGTATCTGCCATTAGAAGATATATAGAATGTTTAAATGTTCAGTGTTTCAGTGAACATTCAGGTTTTAGCTCAATTCTAACAATTTCCATCAAAAATTATGTTTGAGTGTTGAGCTGTTGGATTTTGTTGGTAATAGTGCACTCTGTGCAATTTTTCATATAAAAACAATAGGTACGAGTAAAATGATAAAGCAGCTTTGTGATGGTCAGTTAGAGACGGTCAACTGATGCACTTTTATGATTGAAAACACTGAGTGACCAATTGTTCAACTTGGTTCAAAGTACTGCAATTTTGCAATTTCCCATATAAAACATTACACAGTGCTTGGTATCTGTAACTTAATCTGTTCATTTCTTTTTAAATGTTATATGAATGACTATGTATATGTATGTAGTGTATGTAGTTTGATAATACAGTGTGACACCATCACTGGAGAGTGAGTTTGCCCTCTGGTGATCAACATGTGCCACAACTATAATGATAACATGACTAAATTATCAATTTTAAGCCACTTTCTGTTTTTAGTTATAAACATCTGCACTGTGTACCTTTGTAGTTGCATCCAGCTGAGGTCCAGGTTGAGTTCTGAAAGAGCACACGAGGTGAAGTGTGGGCACAACGTCCACCTGTAAAGGTATAAACAGGATTTTACTCATAAAAAATGATAACAGGTCTATAATGACAGCAAAATGAACCGGACCTACTGTGAACTTTATTACAAAACTTTATTATTTGCTTTCAACAGAACACTATCTAGGGATACAATATCCGGTGGGTCACAATGGACATCTTGATGTAACAGTTGGAACAGATCTGAAATCAGACCAGGCCTCTGAACAAAGAGAAAGGGTCCAGCAACAATGGCTCTGTGTGGGTTTTGTGGAGCAGTCTGGAAGGAACAGAACAGCCCTTGGGCTCTATTCAAGGCTAGGTGACATTATGAAATGAAAGCTAAAGTGGTCAAGAGGTTTTGGCATTTCCGCTAATAATACAGATTCACCTATGACATTATTAAGGCTGCACAAAATATCACTTCAGCATCAAAATGCTTTAAAGTCAAATGGCAAGACATGCAATATCTGGAAAAAACACTGTGCTACATCAATTTCCACTGACTAATCTACAAGATTTAGGATATAATTATTCTGATTAAAAGGTTCTTAGATAAAGTTCAAGAAAGAACAGTTTGCTCAGAATTCATCAGATTAAAAGGTTTATTTGTGGTTAGTCTAATTTCAATTTTCTATGCAGACAAACTTGTTCTACAGAATTAGCCCAGAATTATTATTTCCAAACAGACCTATTTTGATTTTAAAACACTGTTTATCATAGAGAATGCAGTCCTAGACAATAATGCAGTACTGCACAAAAGTCTTGAGCCACCTATTGTGCTTCCAACAAGCCAGGATTCCTTGTATGTTTAATGCATTTCATGGAGGAATAGTGTTTACACGTCTGTCTGCACATCTATCTGTGGGCCGATATTAGGCATTGTGCCAATTATCAGTACCGGTGTTTAATTTTGTCCATAACCTACAATTACTAATTACAAGGTGCACTACTGTGGCTACACTGCCGTCTCTTCTCTCTGTGCTCTTTGCTCTCTCGACTCGCTACTTCATTTAATGTCCTGCCCACAAAAGTCTCTGGCTATATGTCATACGAGTAGTAGCCAATCAACGCTGAAGCCTTGTTGTCACACTACACGCACACACGAGCGCAGCGTGAGGCTCCCGAGAAGGAGAAGTGGGTAGAGGGGGGTTTCAGCTGAGCTTGGTGTTTGAAAATTCTACATTTTGACAGAGATTTTTGGGGGGTTTTGCATATCGGTTCCAAATATCGGTTATCGGCCGCGTTAACAAGCAATAATCGGTATTGACATCGGCCCTGGAAAAAACTATATTGGTCGACCTCTACTAAAAACTAAAATCATTTGGTCACTCTCACCGTTCTAAAAACCTCCTTTATACTCAGGTGGTCTGGAAGCAGTTTGCCAGAATAGATCAGCCTCTGATCCTTCTCAGTCTGTTTGGAAGAAAGATGGAACAAACGTCAAAAGAAAAAGCAAAAGCAAAAAGCACAATACCAGCTGCTGTGAAAACTAAAAACAATGTTGTCACGTCATGATTTGGTTATGAGAACGAGGTTACTAGATTTTAAATAGAAACTAAAAATGAATCAATTAAGTTAATCAAATTTCATTCTACTTCACATATTTGAACTTTCATGGTACTTTCCATTTAAGTTGTATGTATAGATTCAAGACTTTACGAGTCACATGCACAAATATAACACCAGTGAAGTGCACCTTGATTCATTTCCTAAAACTGTGCAAAACAGAAATGAACAAAAAGATTAAATTCAGAAACATTACAAGAACTTCAATCTAACATATGTCACGTTATGTTATGTCGAACTAGACATTTTATACTATAAACAGTTAATGTACACTTGCATATAATGGAATAACTGTATATTATGGTGCAAATTAAACAGAAACTGAAAGGCAGATTTAAGTTAACAAAACATAAGAAACTAAATCTTTAAGTAAAAGAAATGAGGTTTCCTAAAATAGACATTTTTAATATAAACTATATGTGCGTACTGTATTTGTTTTTCGTTTTATTTCTGTCTGTTGTACCTGTATAATTTGCAGGTGACAAATAAAGAATCTTGAATCTTGAATGTTATAAAAATTGTCTCCAAACACAACCAGTACGCACTGCATACTACCATACTACACACTACTGCACTACAAGAAAGTACCAGAAAGTTCCATAGCGAGGAGCTAGTTGAGCATCCTACTTAGTACGCTAGTGAGGAACGCCGCCATTAACCGCTTAGCCGTCTGACAGTCACGTTAAGTAAAGGAATTTTGATCTAGCGAACACACAACTTACACATTTAGCTGACTAACACACTCATTTTGCATTATTACACCATTAAAAGAAATGGTAATGCGAATTAGTCGGTTTTACTAAATCATTATCAAACAATGTTCGCTTATGTAACTGGGAGTCAGAGTTAACCTGCTACCTCTCTAGCTAACTAGCTAGCTTGGGCATTTCCCAAACCAGCTGTGAATCAAATAGAAAAATGACGCTCGTCTCACCGGTTTGGATGGATGTACCCTCGCCAGATGCGACTTCAGCTCTTTTACTGTCCAGTTAATGTTGACATCGTGGATTAACTGATCTCCGTGAACTTGGCTCGGTGTTTTAATCACCAGCGAAACCGTCCCTTCTTCCGACACTTTAAACTCCTCCATTTTGCTCGACGGAGGTAATAATGTGATGCTTAAACCGCGAATATATTTGCAGAATGGACAGTAAAGACTACAGGACGCTGTTCTCCCCCGGGTCGAGTGTGTGTGTGTGCTGGGTCGAGTGTGTGTGAGAGTCAGTCTCGGTTCCGGTAAGAGTGAGGTCTCGCACTGACAGCAGCTGAAATATTTGCGTGTTGTTTCCAAAACACACTGTGGCCGACGCTGATTGGCTGAGGCGGTCTTGCGCTCCGACGTGGAGGCCGCGCTGAAGCCGCGCAGTGCGCAGACGCAGTGAGGAGACGCGACGGTAATACGCGCTGAGAGTTGCTTCAGCTGTGTGTGTACGGCTGTTCAGTTAGTAGTAGTGATGGGAAGTTCGTATCATTTTACCGACTCGGACCTTTGACTCTCGTTCAGCAAAATGAACGAATCTTTTTTCGAGTCATTTCGTTCATTTTAGCAAAATATAATTAAAATGTTACCTGTTACCTCCCTAACACATCTACTGCTTACACAAACGTTGATCACACTACAAACAAGACAAAACTATAATGCTGTAAGAAACAGAAAATATTAATTCATTGTTTACCTGGGTCTTTAGTCTATGATTCGCTCACCTCGCCTCTTATCTGACAAGTTTTCGAGTTTGAGTCGTTCGTTCATCACGTGACAGCCCAATTAGCTAACCGACGCAGTCTGAGCCGGAAACAGAATTGATTAGTTCATCTCTCGAGTCTTTCGAGTCGTTCGTTCTTTTGTCACGTCACCACTTACCGGCTCAGTACGACTCGAAACCCGAAGACTCGAAACAGGTGAATCAATAATTCCAATACAGAAACTATAGGAAGCAGCGCAAATGCGCATGCGCGACTGAACGAATCACTCCCACGAGACGACTCGTTCTTCCCGAGTCACACTAAAGATTCGTTCAAAATGAACGAATCGAAGTGGACAGACGTTGAAAAATGACACGTTTCATCCTTTTATCTAGGTTGCTATGGTTCAAAATGTATTAGGCAAAACGCAAAATAGCTTATTATAGCGCCACCAGCTGGCAGAGTGGTGCATTTTTTTTTTTGCCTGAGCAGTGGGAGGGGTACCAGACCTACCTGCCAAATTTCAAAGCTGTAGCCCACCCAGAGCCAGATTTCTATGACACTCGGTGTGCGGTGTTGCAGTCCTATGCCAAGCCGACCACATTTATTTGCATATTACAGAAACATGAAGACCTAAATTAAAAAATGTGCTCGATAATAATTAAAGAAGAGTGTCTTGGGATTCAAATGATACCAGTTGCATGCAGACTGGACAAAAATCCAGGGACTAGTTCGCAAGAGATGGTTTTTCATATTATGCAAATTAGCGAGAAATCCAATATGGCGGAAATAGATGTGATGTGGTCTACAAAGATTCGTCTTGACCCAAGGAGTAAGATGGTATAAGATTTTTGAGAATTGGAGCTACGGTTCAAAAGTTATTAGGCAAAACGCAAAATAGTTTATTATAGCGCCACCAACTGGCAGAGTGGTGCATTTTTTTTTTGGCCTGAGTAGTGGGTGGGGTACTGGACCTACCTGCCAAATTTCAAAGCTGTAGGTCTTACAGTTTTTTTCTCCACAACGCGTTTTAAGGCAGAATGCATGGCCCCCTAAAAAGAGCAGAGCATTCTGGGATTTGTAGTAATAGCGGCGCATGCGCTGTCTACCGGCGGTCCAGCTCTAGTAGATATTTGGTATTATCTCACGGGCCAAATATAATTAGTTTGACATCTGTGATCTAGACCAGTGGTGGGCAATTAATTTTCCCAAGGGGCCACATGACAAATTTGAGTTTAAATGAAGGGCCGAACCATCAACTCAGCTCAACTAAACTTCATTTAAAACAACATATGTCTAGTTTAGATTAGCTCCTACTGTTAATACTAGGTGTTATGGTAATGCTATAAATGTGTGGAGCAAGGCATATTATTAGGGGACCATGAAGTGGAACACTGCGTGGAACCCTACTGGAATCGTGCTGTTTTTTTTCTGCCTTAAAACGCGTTGTGGAGAAAAAACTGTAAGACCTACAGCTTTGAAATTTGGCAGATAGGTCCGGTACCCCACCCACCACTCAGGCAAAAAAAATTGCACCAACATAAGCTATTTTGCGTTTTTCCAAAAAATTTTGCATTTTGCCTAATAACTTTTGAACCGTAGCTCCGATTCTCAAAAATCTTATACCATCTTATTCCTTGGGTCAAGACGAGTCTTAGACCCTCGCATCTATTTGTGCCATATTTAATTTTTCGCTAATTTGCATAATATGCAAAACCATCTTTTGCTAACTAGTCCCTGGATTTTTGTCCAATCTGCATGCAACTGGTATCATTTGAATCCCTAGACACTCTTCTTTAATTATTATCGAGCACATTTTTAATTTAGGTCTTCATATTTCTGTTATATGCAAATAAATCACATCACATTCATTTTTCATATGTATATGAATTGTGAAAGTGTTCACAAATGCAGGTTTGTCTGTCTGACCACAAATCACATCGTTTTTCATATTTTTTGATCTGTGAAAGTGTTCACAAATGCCACAAATGTCCAAAGACATGTTAACAGGTTTCACGAGCTATCCTGTGATTTATTTGTACGTTGCAACTTAAGAAACCAACTTAACAGTAAATTGCTACAAGTGTGCGTCAAACCTCATACTACGTGATTCTCTTATCTACTCCTTTGCGCCAATTTTACCGTGAACTTCCGGGTCACAACAAAACTGTCCAAAAAGGACCGATTTCCACACAGATATTCTATTCCTGATTTTCGTCTATAATCACACTAAAGAAAATCGGATAACAGGCCATCCTTTTGTTTTTCGACCGTAAAATCGAAAGAAAAAAGAAAAAACGGGTCGTTTTTTGTTTTTGGATTTTCCGATTTAAGGTGAAAATCCATTGGCCGTCACGTACACGGACCCCCTCGCATCTATTTCCGCCATTTTGGATTTCTCCAATAATTAATTACTGAAACAAACCTTTTCTTAACCTCTTAAGCGTTACTAGAAGCAGCAACTTGTTGATTGGTTGTCATCAGTGACTGGTTGGTTGGTGTTGTGTGTCATGCTGCTGTTTGACGTGTGTTGGTAAATGTAAATAGCAGCAGAAGTCTAGCTTGTTGAAAATCCCTTATTTTACAAGCTTCATCTTCTTGTTGTAAGTGTTAAAAACATGGACTTACTGCGGTTGCAAATAATCACACTTATTAAAAATGCAAAATTGATAATTGTACTGTTTTTTATTAAATGTAATTATTGTTTTTTAAAACAAGTGATGCCTAAATCAATAATTAAACTTATTACAGCCTACGTTACCTACATGTTATACTGAATTAATACATTATTCCACCAGATTACTTTACAAAACACTACCATACATTAAAAAAAAAGTTAGTCACAAATGTTATAAAAGTTTTCAACAATATTATAAGAATCAAAACATATATTACACATATTAATCAGTCATCATTCATTTTAAATGTGGAAGTAATGCATTGTTATCCCCCCACTTACCTAGTTAGAGTTAAATGTAGATTCAAGTGCTATTCTATGTATCAAGTCTTATTTGACCCGATTACAACATGACAGCGTTTATACCCAAAGCTGATGTGCTTTTCTGTGGTATTTTTTGGTGATAATCACTGGCAGTAGAATGTGAGGACGCTCTCCTGGTTGCCTCTGACTAGCAGCACTGGAGGTCGGAGGTCACGCGACACGGTCTCCAACCAGGCCATGTACAGAGCGCTGGGACATACACCTCTCCGGCCAATGGGCATGGTACTGATAACACACACACAGCGTACACAAACACATGTATACACATGCATTTATACACATTTGTGACCCTCCACGGCAAAACCAGTCGCTTGTCGCAAATCTTCAGAATTGAGTTATGTTCTCATGAAAGGGCATTAATCAACCTTTAAAACGATACCTATATGGAATGAATGGGACGACATATGACTGAGATATCAACATTCAAAGGAGTCGGGTTTCTCCTGTCACACCAAGTGAGAAATGGAGAAATCCGCCTGTGAAGTTGACTATCGTCGTAGCACTCACAGACGCTTGGTGCGGTCGCAGCTACGTTTGCATTTACGGTAGCCTACGCTGCATTCACAGCCACACGGATAGCCTACCTGCGTTAGGTTAACTGAACTCGGGAGACGGAGATGGATTCCGGAGAAATATCTTCACGCTAGTCAACCAGTGGATTTAGCGTAAATATTGAAGTAGAGCGGTCAAAACAGAAGCTTTTAACATTCTGCTGGAATTGAATTCCTCACCTCAAGAAAGTCACGTTTTTAGGATGGAAAGGGTACGTTTTTCAGCCAAATTTATTCACAACAGTACAGTATAGACCTTCCACTGTTTCAAAACACTAAAAACTAAAAATCCAAAATTTTACCCCACGCAATATAAACGGTCGATTTTCTCGGAAACCTTCGTTGTGACAAGCAACTGGTTTTGCCGTGGAGGGTCACATTTTACAGAGAATTACAGCCTTAATGGAGATGCCCTGTTGTGGCCAAAATAAGAAATGACTTAATAGAGGCGCCCCTTTCTAGCCAAAAAAGGGAATGACAACCTTAATCTGGGCGCCCCCTTGTGATGAGAATCAGAAATGAAAACCTTAATGAAATTGCCCCCTTGTGGCCAAAAGAGGGAATGGCAGTCTTAATGGAGGCGCCCCCTCATGGGCAAAATAGGGAATAACAACCTTAATAGAGGCGCCCCCTTATGGCCAAATCAGGGAATGACAACCTTGTCTTTATTCAAACACAGCTGTGGAAGGAGGTTAGTGCTCAGTAAGGGGAGGGAGAAGAAGAATTAACTTACACAACAATCAGAGCAGCATCTCTTGAGTAGTCTTTTAGGACCTCATTCAGGCGAATCTGTTTAAAAGACTGCACAGACATGCACAGAATTATGATTTTATACTGTTCTTTAAAAGGGAATATTACAAATTACTGGTTTATGTTTATTTTAAAGACATGCAAAACCAGCATCGTTCAGCATACAGAGTATTTTCCTGTTTGTTGATGCATATTTTCATGTATTTGACGGTTCACCTTTGCCATATTTTTCTCGATATCCTCATCGGACACCATCCAGGGGCATTCGCTGCTGCTCTCGTGTCCTCTTTCCCCATTCTTCTGCATCGTATGAACCCTGTAAGGCCCTAAGAGGTCCTCAAATTTTTTAATGCTGTTAAGATGAATAAAATGCAAACACAGTGGCGTTTTAAATGGTGTGAGAGGAATAAAATCAGTTATTTAATCTATTTCTATTTCATTGATATTTCAGAATAAAAGATGTGTATAGTGTAAAAGAGAGAGGTGAATGATAAATGGCAGTAATACTGTTCAGGCTGAGGTTTCTCATTAATGTCGGGGAGAACTTGGATCTCGTGGAAGCCAAGACGAAACTTGCTGATGAGAGTGTTGAGTCTGGAGAGAGAAGCGAATACAAGATTTAACCAAGAAAATCCACATCCTGCTAATAAATAAGTAAACTAGGATGGTTCAGAAATTTGTAGGATATTTAAACTGGTTTAAGGTACTCTTTTGTACCAGTGTTTATTTTAAAGGCTACTCTGAAAATAGGTTGGTACACTCAATTTGAGAAAATAGAATGAACAGAATTGAAAAGGTGGGAATAAATTTGGGAAGACTTCAGCCATCTCTCATTTATTTCAGATTTTGCTTTCACACAGCCAGATACCCTTGTGACTTTAATTTCCCTAATCATGTAATTTTCTTACTGTCTTGAGGAACAGTATTTACATGTGTTTGTACACACATGAAGTCACTGTACCTACAGTTTCAAAGTCAAAGCAAACTTCATTGTCATCTCTGCTATATACTGTACAGATATACAGAGAGACGAGACGACGTGGCTCCAGTCTTAACAGTGCAACAAGAAACACGGAACAAAGAACAAATAGGACATATAGAATAAACAATGTATAAATAGAATACAAAATATACACTTTAAACTAGAAATGGAGTATTAAATATAAACTTTAAACTAGAAATGGAGTATTAAATATAAACTTTAAACTAGAAGTAAAAGTAGAAAAAGAAAATATTGACTTTTACACTGAATGTGCATGAGATTAGTAACAGTTTCACTATGATAAATTCTATATACAGTCTATTAATAAAACAGTATCTCTTAAAAGTATGACTATGAGTGGATGCAAATTGAAAAGAAATGAGAGACGGCTCAACATTGTATTACTGCATTTAAGTAAAATAAACATTGATTTGAGTGTTTACAATTTATCTCAGAATTTAAGATTTAAGATGATTCTAACGTAACTTACTCCTGTTTTTGTTCCTCAATATTTTGAATCTCTCCTCCCACAAATACTCTCACTTTGCACCTGCCCCAGCGCTTCTTGCGTTTCAACAGGTAAGGCAGCAGTAAGGTCAGACCTGCAAAAACACAGTGTTATTTCACCCACATTTACAGTTAAATTAAATTCACGAATCTGTAGGTTGTAGGTTGAGTACCGCATCGTAATTTTCTCTTTTTCTACGTCTAGTTTAAAGTTTATATTATATATTCTATTTATATATTGTTTATTCCATGTGCCTTATTTGTTCTTCGTTCCTTGTGCTTTGTTCACTGTTAAAGCTGGAGCCATGTTGTCTCGTCTCTCTGTATACTTTCACAGTATGTATCAGAGATGACAATAAAGCTTACTTTGACTTTGACTTTAACTATATGTGTAAGACAGTAAGAGTTCTGGGGAATCTACTTTTAACCAATTTCTTTTCAAGTTTCAAACTACTTGTGATAAAAAGTATTTAAGCTCCACTACAAGCTGCTGTTTGAATATAGTAGTTACTACACTACAAGCTACAGAGCAAGAGTACTAACTACATCCAAGCTGTTTCATCCAGCAATGCTGAGTATTTGTGCTGTAGCATACTATTAAAGATTATTTTAAAATGTGAAACATGATGTTAAAACTAATATGTAAATCTATATTTTGAAACAATGTAACATCAATTCACAATCAGGTTTCAAAGAGGTTTTGGAGGTAGACTGATTTTTGATTTTCCTTTTAGTTATACATTTAATAGATTCTTGGGATTACAAACACCTCCTAGGGCAGCGTTTCCCAATCCCAGTCCTCGCGGCCCACCGCTCTGCACATTTTCGGTATTTCCTGCACTGTCGCACGCTGGTCCTACATTGCTAATTAGCTAATCAGTAGCATCAGCTGTGCTGTGAGTCGGGAAAGTCGAATCTGTGCAGAGCGGTGGGCCGCAGATTGGGAAACGCTGTCCGAGGGGATGACAACCTTAATGGAGGCGCCCCTTGTGGCCAAAATAGGGAATGACCCTTTGTGGCCCTTGTGTCAAAAGTAGAAAATAAACTTTTGTTTTGCAATGATGTATCGTTTTGTCACACTATGTCACTATTTGTAAAAACAGAAGTTAAGCGACAGCTACAGTGTTTTAAAAGTAGCGTCACTAACCTTAAGCTACTGAATAAATTAAGTTAGTAGTTTATTTTAGTTAGCTACTCCCCATCACAGTATAATGTGACTTTCTGTTATCATTGCTTTCGGGTTTACTTCGCGATTTCGTGTTTACTCACCTCCATCATCAGACAGCCAATAAACATCAATTGTCTTCTTTTCCTGCTTGGACTGGAAGACAGTGGTTGGTTGAGGCGTAAGAGAGTCAGCGTCCGCTGCAGCAACATCAAACACAACATTCATACACTTTTCTGAAGTGAAAGTGAAAAAGTGAAAGTGAGTGATTATTTGTCATTGTGAACACAGCACACCCCAACACATCACAACCAGATGTGAACTCTGCATTTGACCCATCCGTGAAGGAGCAGTGGGCAGCTGACAAGGGCAGCGCCCAGGGAGCAGTGCTTGTGGACGGTACCTTGCTCATGAGTACCTCAGTGGTAGCTTTACCGGTCCTGGATTCGAATCAGCAACCTTCTGATCACGGGGTGAACACCCTACCCTACCGTCACGCCACTAACTGCCCCAAAAATGCCATAAAAACTCCTAGTATTTAATACTAAAATTATACAAATTTGTACAAGCAAACAGCAAACAGTTTTGTAGCTTATTATTCCATTTGTAGAGTATAATTTTTTCTTCTCATTATGTCAACACATTTTTCTTGTGATCTCATGGATAAGTAGAAATCTTAGCATAAGCCAAAAAGCATAAATTATTCGGCCATAATTGACACTATAGCAAATGTTCTGACCTCTAACTCTCGAACTATGTGGCGCAGCCTGATTCTTTCTAACTTTCTAATTGGGATTACTTGGTCTTCCCATTTTTGAAATTTTTGACTAAGTGCATAATAATAAAACAACCTGTGGCTCCTCCTGGGCTAATTAGCCAAGGCTGATTAGACAAGTGAGGTGCCAAATGAATCTGTGGGCGTGGCCTGACTTTTTGAAACACAAAAGCCTTTTGGGATTTCCACCATGGCAGCAGCTAAAATGGTGACCTTGATTGATTGCAGCGGGGCATGGCTTATTTAGCTTGAACAGCTGTAGCATTGGACTGCTTTGGCCGCGCTAGCATCAATGGCACCAATTAAAACAATTGGGAGCGCTATAAATGCCCAAAAATTTGGTATTTATAAACAAACAAAGACAAACATATGGAAGAGCAAATATGCAATGTTGATATTTGGGAACAATAAGGGTGCTAAAAATGAAAAATAAATTTGTGATCTGATTCACTGACTAGTTTCAGCCAATAGCTCACTGCATCAGCTGTTTTTTGTTCTACTTTTGTGACTTTTCGCCGAACACTGCTTGCCACCTCTTGCAGCTATATTTATTATTATTATTATTATTATTATTATTATTATTATTATTATTATTATTATTATTATTATTCATACCTATTATTTGATATTATGGGTCTGACATCCAGTCCGGCTCTGCAGCCTCTTACCTCAAATACTGGATTTACTGCAATTGTAAAACATTCAGTATAAGATATTGCATTGTATTTTATTGTAAAATTCTCAAGTCACACCTCATTTCTTTTGCTACAATAAAATAAAGGTACAGTGATTTATTGTTGCAACATGTGCAAATATATATGCAAGACTGTTTTCTGAAAAAAAATTCTGAACCTTTAAAAACAAAATATAAGGAAATATGTAAAATATAAGGAGAATGCTTTAAAAATTAAGTGCACTCAATCTGAGAAAATGAATTCGTGGTGAGAAGATGAGGATAAATTTAAAATTATATTAAAACATTTTAAATGTCTGGCCTTTGTAAACTTAAAAATAGGAAAAATATATGAAATATAAAGACAAATAAATGAATAAATAAATAAATAAAGGCTACAGTGATTAATTACACAAACATAGCACCAAACAGATTATTCTATTCTATTCTATTCTATTCTATTCTATTCTATTGCTTTTACAAGGTCTGGCTCTTTGGAAGCAAAAATATAAAGAGATGAGATTTGACTTGAGAATTTACATGTCCAAATATTTACAGGAGATGTGGAGAGGATTTTTACCGTGTGCTTGCATCTGGGACGACAAATCAAGACCTTCTTTCATCCGGAGCACACACGCACCGTACTGCAGGTCAAATGCATCACTACAAGTATAATTAATGTTAAGTTTGTTTCTAGGGATCCATTTAAAAACTTTACAGTTTAAAAAATGTGTTTAAAACGAAGTTTTACACTTACTGTAAATGCGATGTAGTTTTTCTCATGGGCGGAGACTTCTGCACCAGTTCCTCTTAAAACCAAGCACCAAAATGTTAGAAGGGCTGTCCGACTAAACCTGCACCCTACACACACGTACACACACACACAGTTAGCCACGCTGAAAAATCTGTATATGATTTGTTCATTCATTTTAAAAATCAATAGTTGAGCCGCATGATGAGCATCTACAAGACCAGGTGTGAAAGTCAGGCATGATGGAAAAAATGTGCTGGACTGTGGCCCTGTAGGGACTGGAATAGCCACCCTGGGTAGTGTATGTGTGTTTGAAATGTTGGCTGTGTGAATGTGTGAGATGTGTGTGTGTTCATGTATTTATCGCATTGTGGGGACCTTTTTGACCTAAAATCACTTTATCTGTTTTTGGGCTTTGTGGGGACATTTGAGGTCCCCATGAGGAGAAAATGACTTTATAGAAAATGTGCTTGTTTTATTTGAGAAACTAAAAAAGGTAAAAGATGTGCTTTTGGTTACTGAGGTTAAGGTTAGGGTTAGGATTAGGTGTAGGTGTAAAATTATATGCATCTAGTCATTATGGGAGTCTATGGAAAGACCTCACAAAGACAGTAATAGAGAGACTGTGAGTGTGTGTGTGTGACCTGTAGTAACATCTGTGCTCCTCTGCGTAGGTCACTAGCCACGACTGCCTGATAAAAGGATTTGGTGCGTCGCTTGTTGAGCCAGGAGACATGAGGTTGCTGTTGGGGGGCCTCCACCGCGTCGGGAGAAGGTTCTGCCTGTGGAGAAAAATTACACTACGCTGTTTTTAATAAATTTACTCATAAAGCTCTTAAACAACAGCAGCTGGACCAAGCCAAAGACAATAAAACAATCTTAAACCACTCTGAACTGACCATATAGCATTGCTCTAACCCTTTATTTATTAGCTCATATTATTTAAGTATATTCTACACATGCATGCATTATTGGGGTTTTTTTGGTCGTCCCAGAGCTACTCATTTTACGTATTTATTTGATGTACAAATAACAAAAACTTGATATACTTTTGCTTTGCTAAATTTTTTAATTTCAATCAAAAAGCATGTGAGCTCCTGAAAACACATCTCGAAACCCTTGCTCTGTGTTGTGTCACACCGTGTTTTTTATTTTAACTGCATTGGCGTCTCTCAGCCACGTAGTAACCGGTAATGTGGAAAACAGATTTGTAATGTAAAACATTTTGACACAGAATTAGGGTTAAAATTTGGCTACGTTGGAGGAAATTTAAGAAACAGAGACTTACGATGATAACGTTCCCACACATCATCAGACTGTAGTTCTTAGTAAAAGTGCCAACAAAATCCTGAGCTGGGCCTTAAACTGGGAGCTCCGGTCCAGAACAAACACTCTTTGACCTGGCGCCAGAAAACAGAGAGAAATGAAGTATTGCAGAAATAAGAGGATAAATGGACAAGGAAAGCGTAAACCAGCAGTATCCGGTCTTCCGTTTTCAGTAAAAGCCAAAAGTAAAACATGTCCTAAAAACATGGCATTTTCAATATTCAATGTTCAGCAAAATGAAAAAATTAACCAAAGTGGAGTCATATTCTGATTTATTGTTTTCAATTTTTCCAATTTCTTGAAACAAACAAAAAACAGATAAGCACACTTTCATATCAATTTTGCTAAATGCTCATATAAAAATGTAAAAATGTGGACAGCAGAAAATCAGTCATTATTCATTCTGGAAACAAATATTGAACAATTTGATTTTTGAAAAATAAATTAATAAATAACACTAAGATTGAATATAAGTGTGTGTGTTTGGTTTGTGTGTGTTTTTTTTCTTTTTTCATTTTTTATTTCAGCACAAAAGGAGATTTCATAAATGATTTAACTTTTATTCATTTTTCAATTTGTGTTAGAAATAAAAAATGTGTTCTTTTAGTTTTTGTTTTTTGCTTTAAAAACGATTAATAAAACACATAGTCTATTGCAATATTTTTTCATCATGTGCATGAGAGTTTGGGTTTTTCATTTAAATTTTAAAGGTGAATAAATGAATGACACACTCTCTGCTCTGAAAATGCCTAATATCAGAGATGTGTGAGGATTAAACTCTGGATTACCTGTAATTTTGATGTGCTCCTCGGCTGTTAGGCCCCACGCAGTAAGACAAGGGCCATGTTAGCAAGCTGGCCTGCACGCACCGAAAACCCCAGTTTACAACGAAAATAAAAATAAAACAGGTGTTGGAATTAAAACTTTTAATTTTAATTGACTTTAATTAATGTGCAGTATTGTTAATAGCAGAGAGTTCAATACAACCTTCAATCAATATCTGGTGATTGAACACTAACTCCATTACAACTAGTTTTTACACTGGAAATAGTAACTGAATCTTAAAATATTTTTTATTAGTGGGCTGTTGATGGTAGTCTAGTAAGTTGGATGCTACGCCTCTGGACCAAAGTTGTGATTCGAAGCTACCTCAGCGCTACCAGTGGGTCGCAGGCAAGAACCTAACCCCTGAAAAGACCCCAAAATTAGGTAAATGGAGGTTGTTCTGGATAAGGCGTCTGCTAAATTTTTGTAGATATAAATCTCATCTTCACAGACAATTTTTGTTTTAACTCTTTAGCTTTCTTTCTGTTGTAATCTACTGATTTATATTTAATACTGCACAGTCTCAGAGATGATCAGGAAGCATTTTATTGAGTGTAATATTTGTATACTTTTATCTATGGGATAATTAAAGATTTATTTTTCCTTTTATTTCCTTCAGTTGTTTTGGTTATTGTAAGATTGTATGGCAACAATCTGTTTGTTAGCTATTTCTAAATCCTTTTGATTTGCCTGATCTGCCCTTGTCTAGGATCATTACGGGGCATATTTCTACGCCGCCACAGTACTGTGCAAAAGTTTTAGGCAGGTGTGAAAAAATGCTGTAAATAAGGAATGCTTTCAAAAATGGACGTGTTAATCATTTGTTTTCATCAATCAACAAAAATGCAGTGAATGAACAAAGAAATCTAAATCAAATCAATATTTAGTGTGACCACCCTTTGCCTTCAAAACAGCATCAATTCTTCTAGGTACACTTGCACACAGGTTTTGAAGGAACTTCGGCTGGTAAGTTGTTCCAAACATCTTGGAGAACTAACCACAGATCTATAATCCTATAATCCTACAAAATAATATAATGACTATAATCCTACAAAACCCTGACTTTGTGCAAGTGTACCTATAAATTGATCATGGTTTGAAGGCAAGGTAGTAACACAAATGTTGATTTGATTTAGATTTTTCTTTTGTTAAGCTCACTTTGCATTTTGTAGAATTGATAGAAAAAAAATAAACAATCATTATTTTATATTTCTGAAAGCATTCTTTGTTTACAACATTTTTACCTCTTTCAAAACTTTTGTACTGCACTTGTAGAACTATGTGACAAATAAAGAGTCTTTAATTTTGATTTAATCACAGCTTTCCTGGACATTTCCCCAGTTATTATCAGGAGGTCATCAATGTCTCATCTTTTGTTTGTCTTGTCTGTCTGTCAGTCATTTCCATAGTTCAATCTGTTCCTGTTGGTTGATTTATCTGTTCTGTTTCTCTGGTTGATTCATCAGTTTGTGTTGTTTGGTTGTTTGGTTTCCTCATTGTTACTCCGGCTCTTTCTGTTAGATCATTCATTCATTATCTGAACCAATTAATCCCTATCACGGGACTCCTACCAACCCTGGGTGACGGTCAACACACCACAGGACACACACTCTCACAAACAGCTCACATTCCACCTTATAGGGCCAATTTAGAGCCTGTTTACATGTATGCAGATATTTGTGGTTATTCACTTCAACGGCGTTCGTGTTGAATGTTTTGTGCAGGATTGTGTGTGCGTGTGTGTGTGTGTATTAGAACTTCTTGTAAAACACACGTATCCCAGCAAGGAAAAACCACCAGTACAATGGCGATGAGGAGGCGACCCACCAGTCAACGAAACATGATGACCACCGACACCACAAGCGCCCACTAGAGGCAGCCACTTACTGTAGAAAGCGGGCAGCGGACGCCAGCAGACACAAATCACACACTGTAAACGTACAGTATAATATTCACACAAGTCAGACTACACTGGAATAGAGTTCACCATAAACCTGAAGGATCTGACACAGGTTGGTGATGGGCGTGGGAAGCAGCTGAAGTTGATGAGCGTCACGAGCACAAGAAGAAGTTGATGATGGAGCGATGAATTGTTCAGCTCGGCTGAAATGCAGTTGGAGAACTATGACTATTAGTCCAGGGTTAGTAGAGCTGGGCGATGTCACCTCAAATCAATATCATGATAGGTGCAAACATTTTAGAGGTAGATGATTCATAAATAATTCTTTTGCTTTGGGTTTTTGTTTTTGTTTTTTATGTAGTTCACTTTCAGCAAAGGTTGGTACGAAATATGCTCAACTATTAAAAGCTGGGATATTATTTTCAATTCTGTTGCGTGTGATGCCTTGCAGTGGCGTTGCAAATTTTATAGCCGCCGCCATATTGTAAATGAGTACCGAATCCACTCCAGACTGACCTGTAAACTAACGTTACCTGTAAAGTATTCACTTCAGTTATCAATGTTATGGATATTTCTCATTTTGATGCCGAACTTAAGAGATACAACAAAAAGATTGCTATTATTGGATGCGATCCGTCTGTGATCCCTCGAATGTTTTCCATCAACTCATCTGTGACCACTACCAACTTTTCCCGGCTAACATTTCCATCTGCCTGCTACTTAACCCCATCGTCATACTGTATGCCATCGGCATCTCAACCAGAAGAACATCTTTTTGCTTAAAGAAGGTCAGTGGTGTTCTGTTGATCAACACAGCGTAAACGGTTGCTAGCTCTATCTAGCTGTTGTTAGCGCAGCAGAGGGCTAGGCTAGGCTGAGTGAAATCATCTGTCAGGTTGTAGAGCAGGGTTAGGTGGTGAAGTGAGGGATGAGTGATGTAAGAGTGATGTGAAGGCTGTTGAGTCTTGAGGTGGGTGAACTAGCCTCCATGGCGAAGCTCTTACTTGTTTACCATTATGCTCTGTTGTCTGTAAACACTTTACACTTAAAGATTTTATTTTATGTTTGTAGTATTAATAAGTTTCTTAGCTTGACTCAAGAATAGTTACTTCCTTCACAGCCATGTGCACATTTATTGATGACTAAGTTGTTGAAATTCAGTGACGTGTTCGTTCTCAGTGACAGACAGACAACAGCTAAACAGCTTATTATTAGAAGCTGTGTGTCTAATGTGGTTAGATAGATAGATAGATAGATAGATAGATAGATAGATAGATAGATAGATAGATAGATAGATATTAGATAGATGGATAGATGGATGGATGGATAGACAGGCGGAAGGAAGGACAGATAGATAGATAGATAGATGGATAGATATAAAAGATAGATGAGCGAATGGATGGATAGATAGATGAATGAGATAGATAGATAGATAGATAGATAGATAGATAGATAGATAGATAGATAGATAGATGGATGGATGGATGGATGGATGGATGGATGTAGACAGGCCGGAGGAAGGACAGATAGATAGATGAGTGGATGGATAGATATAAAATAAGATAGACAGATAGATAGACAGACAAATAGATGAACGGATAATTAGATGGACGGATAGATAGATAGATAGATAGATAGATAGATAGATAGATAGTAGATGGATGGATGGATGGATGGATGGATGGACGGATAGATGGACGGATGGACGGACGGACGGACAGATAGGAATAGATGGACGGATGGAAATATATAAAAAGATAGATAAGGCGAATGGATGGATGGATGATGGAATTAGATAGATAGATAGATAGATAGATAGATAGATAGATAGATAGATGGAGCGGATAGATATAAAGATAGATGAAGCGAATGGATGGATGGATGGATAGATGGATAGATAGATGAATGAACGAAGATAGACAGATAGATAGATAGATAGATAGATAGATAGACGGATAGATAGATAGATAGACAGACAGATAGATGAACGGATAATTAGACAGACAGACAGACAGATAGATAGATAGATAGATAGATAGATGGGTAGATAGATGAATAGAGAGATAATCGGATGGATGGATAGATACAGTAGGATGGATAGATAGATGAATAGATGAATAGATGAATGAATGGAAGTAGATAGATAGATAGATAGATAAACGGATGGATGATGGATTTCTAGTAATACACTGGGAGAAATGTCAACAGAATTCATTTTAAAGAAAGTATTAACAGAATTAATAATCAGATTAAGCTGTAAGTCGGGTTCTGAGCGTCGGTTTGATTAATTTTTTCTAAAATCCCTAAGTTCAAATGTCATTTAGGAATGTGTCTGATTCTGCATCTGAAAATCAGTGCATCTTTACCTACCGATGAGAATGAAACAAACTGCAATGATGTAAGTGAGGAGGTAGCTTCTGTAGGGCTCGTCGTTTTTCCCGTAACCTTTCCCGAAAAAACCGATGGCGGATCGACTGAATCACCCACAGACACTGTGGGGAGAAGAGAAGAAGAAACTTTTATTCACGTCGCCCAGGTTACATAAAATTCACTTTGACAGCATTCCACTGGAGCGTATTGATGAACTGATCACCTGGAAGACTTTGGGGAGCTGAGACCAGGCAAGCCAGCGCTGAACCAAGGTAAAAAGCCCCAAATATTCAGCTGCAATCAAGAACCAAATCCAGAACACCATGCTCCATGGTCTGTAGAGAAAATATCAAATATACATATATTTTAAAAGTCAGTTATAATTTATATTTTTCTTATGAAGAAGTGATGCTTTTATAGAAATGTATGTTTCTACACCACCTCTGTAGCTTTGCACATAACTGGCAATGGTAGCCAAAATTTTTCAATGTTGCATTCAGAATTAAATGAAATAAAAAGACTATTATATTGCGAACCTAAGTACGGATCTACAGTACTTAAACCCCCAAATGGTTCAAACGCTAATACACAGGAAAAGGTTATTTATTGATGAGCGTGTGATTTACTTGCTGTCTGTGTTTGTATGAAAAGAGGACTTTGAACATCCATTGTAGCTTTTAATTGCAAATACACAATTGATGTTGAATTTGGTTCCCTAAGCAACGTTTACACTAGGGATTCGCTGTTCAGTAATATAGATATATTGGGCCTCATTCTCCAAATCTTCGCAATGTTGCTCAAATTAATTTGCAGAAATACAAAGTCTCGTTGGATACATGAATTGTTCATAAGTCAGTTATAATGATGAGCGTTAAGATTTAAACATTACAATATTATACAATATGCTATAGCATGCACTACCACATATAAAAATGTGTGTAAGAAATTAACCGTCTGTATGTTGGTAAGATAGACAGATAGATATAGACATAGATATTTAATCAACCAAATAAATCAAGTCTATGTTTTTTACTTCTCCCTTAAGAATGCAAAAGCTTTTGTTTTGTTCCTTTGTGAAAGAGGATCCAAACAATCTTGATAATAGACAACTGTGAAATTTTGAAAATCTAATAAGATAGTGTGTGCTTCTAAACAAACATTGCAGTAAAATTTCAGCATTAGTACATAAGAGGAAATCTCAAATAAAGCATTAGTGAATATGCATGAAAATTTCATAAGTGGGTTTTAAGAACAAATGTTCTTTTATGAATGGTTGGTGAATAGAGCAGATTAGCAGGTTCAATGACAAGGTTGGTTCTGGGATCCCAGTTCAAGTCCTGGACGGCTCGAGTCCCACTGGCCAGTAGCATTTTTGGGCAATTGGTAGAGTGATTGTTAGAGAGTTGACCCCGTGAAACGGAGAGTTGCCACTTCAAGTCCTGGACTGAAATGTACCACTGAGGTACTCAAGCAAATGCACAATATTAAGCACTGCCCCAAATGCCCAGAATGGGTCTAATGCAGAACTCACATTTCACTGTGGTGCACTGTCACTTACATGAGGCCTATTGTTGTTTGTCATAATTCTCATTTCATAAGGTTTTGTAGCTACAGGTTAAAGGTGAGGTGGGCAACATAGTAATTACTTTGTCACAAGCTAAATTTCCGATTGCAACAGTGAAAGATATTCTTTTTGGTACCTGGTAGTTATTGCTGAGTCCGTAAGGGCAGGTTTTATTAGCAATGCATTCACTGAAGTTCCATCCGTATCTGCAGGTGATTCCCACACAGTCTCCAGCATCAGGGCCAGTTACTGCAATGGTGTCATTAAGGATGCCAGAGGCGTCACGCACCACACAGGAGCCTGGCGCACACACACAACAACATCATGATCACAATCTATTTTATCAGTCAAGTGAAGGAACACCGGCGTTTTAACTGACATTTTCTCCCAAAAATACAACTCTGAATAAAAATAGCATAATTAAAGAAAACACAGGAATGACAAGCTATATCTCTGACTGTATATAAGAATCTCTGAATATCTAAGAACTTGAATATATAGAACAAAAAAACTCTTCTGCAATATTCAGTATATATATATATATATATATATATATATATATATATATACTCTACTGAATAGTGGTTGTGCAAAATGTTGCGTAATACAGTATAAGTCTATATACTATATAATACTAAGCTTATTAACTGGAATAGACTTAGAATATGAAGTATGAATAAATTCATCTATGATAAATATGACTTTTTCTTACTCTTAATATGCTAAAATATGTTTGTGCATTATACATTGTGTATAATAACTAAGAGATACAGAACTGAGTTAGATTAAATTGACATATTTAATCATTTAAAAGATAGGTTTAGTATAACTATAACGTGTGTCTTTCCTACCAATAGTTGCTTGAGATGATGAGATAAAATGGTTGTGAAAAATGGCCAACATTGTACCCCGAGTATAGCACATTGAGATTATGCATGTGATTTTATGTTTGTGTTATCAGTTGAAGGACACAAACTTACATAAAAGGTTGACATCTAACGATACTTATTGTGGAAAATATGGTACCACTTTCCAATTAGACTCACCATATCAAGGTTCTAAATGATTTATAATCAGGTTGTTAATCAGTTTGTAGACGGTTTATATCATTGTTAATAAGCGGTGATAAACAGTTATATATATAGTTATACATTGATGCAGGCTCACTAGTTGGCAAGCTCTCAGATTATTATGATTATAAACCTGATTATACATCATTTATAACCCTTTATAAAGGGGGTCTTACTGTAGAATGGTAGCCATATTTCTGTTAGTTTTAATGTTAATAACATTTTGTGTTCTGTGATTGTGTTATCTTGTGTTAACAAACAGCTGATGAAGCTGACCACTTTATTGAGGGAGTAACTAACAAGATGAGATCTTGCCAAATAGTAATTTTCTCGTGTGTAGCACAACTATTATAACTGTTATAACACTGATGCAGGATCACTATTTGGCCAGCTCTTGTTAGTGTCTCAGCTTATCTCGTCTCCTCGTCTCACTGTTCACATCATCAGCATGTGTGCACCATTAAAACTTCCAATGGAATTATGGATGCCACTTTACAATACGACTGCCCTTATAAAGGGTTCTAAATGATTTATAATCAGGTTGAATTAGTTTGTAGACAGTTTTAATATCATTAATAAGCAGAACTGAGATCTCGCCAAATAGTGAGCCTGCATCAATGTACGACAACTATTATAACTGTTATAACACTGATGCAGGATCACTATTTGGCAGGATCTCAGATCTTGTTAGTGTCTCAGTTTATCTCGTCTCCTCGTCTCAGGCAGAATGTTAAAGTGTCGACTTCATCAGCTGTTTGTTAACATGTTATTAGCATTAAAACACCAGTAGAGTTACGCTCGGGTGCCGGTGTTCTTCATTATGAGCTGATGTTGATGTGTTGATGAGTTACTAGACATCAGACATCAGTTATCTGTCTAAAGCAACCTTGCTGTCGGGGTTGATGATTCCCACGTCCGTCCTGATGCTTCATGACATTTTTATCACTAATTATTGATGAGCTACTGACATTTATACCTGGCAAAAAGGGAGCCTTATTATAAAGTGTAAAACACATCTCGCCAAATAGTGATCCTGCATCAGTGTAGCACAACTGTTAAAACTTGGTTATCACTGATTATTAATGATATAAAAACTGTCTACAAACTCATTAATAAATCATTTATAATGTTTATAAGAGGAGTATTATGGTAAAGGCTCTATATACTATAGAGACATGGCAGGGCAAAAAAGTGTGGAGCAAAACTTGCCTTCAGGTCTCCAGAGATGTTGGCTCCTGCGAGAATGCCAGTGGCTGAGGGGAAGAAGATGGAGAACATGCCGAAGAAGCTTCCTCCTGGCCCTCGCCAGTTGGGCACAAAGTTTTCAGCAAAAATATCCGCTGTCGGGCATAAACAAGAGTGCATGATCTTACAAAATCTGCTGATATAAAATAAGCTGATTGAGGGAAAGCACAACCCCAAGTTGCTGTGGAAAAAGTAAATAAAAACACAGGAGACATATATTTTAAGGTCGTTTTCTCATTTGTGAATATAATATGAGTTTATGAGCTCCGGAAGTCATTTCATTCTCTTGTTAGTCCCAACTTTTTTGAAACT
Organism: Distichodus sexfasciatus; assembly: GCA_032718565.1. Classification (NCBI taxonomy): domain Eukaryota; kingdom Metazoa; phylum Chordata; class Actinopteri; order Characiformes; family Distichodontidae; genus Distichodus; species Distichodus sexfasciatus. Next base: position 62,205 of record JAVGVS010000343.1, on the reverse strand, counting down.
GTGGTTGTGAGCGAGGAAGCATGTAAGTAGGTAAAGTTTATTTTTGTATCTCTTTAAAATGGAAAACAGGTTACAACAATAGCTATGTTTTGTTCGTTGGCAGTAAGGGCTTTTCAAAAGTGACTCATTCCTAATTTCAGGGACAAATTTTCCTGGGAGCAACTTGGGGTTAAGGGTCTTGCTCAGGGAACCAGGGGTGTTAGTGCTGCTGGAGGTAGGATTCAAATCCACAACCTCTTGGTCCAGAGGTGAGCATCCTAACCACAAGACCACCACCACCCACATAATCCGGTTTTCATTAATCATTTCTCAACTGAGAAAATGGCGGAAAAGTCATATTTTAAATACACAAATTAACCAAGCGTTTGTTCAAGGACAACAAAAATAGTAGCCACTCATTTTTCATTTTTATTGTTTTGTTACATTTACTCTGTATTATAAGGTGTACTTGAGTGCTCTGAACGGTGCCCGTAAATATGTCACACAGAAACCTAGGACCCTCTCGCTGTGAGGTGGCAGCGCTAACCACTGGGCCACCGTGCCGCCCATACATAAAAACACATTTTAAAAATCTACGTCTTGATGTCTTAGCACCAACCACCAAAGCAAATGCCTTGGATGTGGCAATGCACTTCATTCTGATTCTGGTTGTGTTCCATTCAAACTCTTGAGACTAACCGGGACTGAGAACCTACACAGACACAGCAGAGTTGTGTTCTCTGACCTCTATAGCTGAAGAATCCTTTAGCTTGTTTCTGCGGAGTGGCCGGTATGACGGTGCCCACCAGGTAGTTGGCAAAGGAGACCATGATCACAAAGAAGAACAAAACCTGGGCCTGTGGGTTTGGAGAGAAAACACAAATGTTGTCTGAAAATAAAAATTGACTGAAAATAACTGCAATGTTTAAAGATGTTCACACCAACTTAACACATATAAAAGTGCAAAACAAAGTACTGGAAAGCAGTTTGGCGAGAAGACAAAATTCAGTGGGTAGTTGTAAGAAATGTGAAGATGAATGTGAAGGCGACATCATTAACAAGAGATAAATATTAAAATCAAATAAAAAAAAGAAATTGTGCCACTGTGTACTAAAAATGAAGAAAGGGATAAAAGGATGGTAAAAAGCCAGAAAGTAGAAATGATAACAGCTGTTTCTAGATGTTTCCGCTGATTCTTAGTAAGGTCAGGAACGAGCTGAACAAAAGACAAGTAATAGCACAGTTCTTCTTGACGGTTCTTTTTTAAAAAGGGAAGTACAATTTTTGGATCCGGAAAAATCTGCCGTTTGTTTCTGAGTCGAGCTATTGGGATGAAAGGCAAAAGTGCACATCTCACCAGGGAGATAATAATGGTAAGTCATGTGTCAATACTGCAAAAACGACAAAGAAACTGTGTTCAACAAAACGGCTAATGGCTAATCTATCACAATGAAGCGAAAAAACACATTGAAAATTTATTGGACGCTCATCATCTTAAAGACTTTATACTTTAAGATGATAAAGTCCTTAATCGACAGTAACTGGACTTCTTTTCAAATTCTTGAAGACGTCTTCAAGAATTTGAAAAGGAGTCCAGTTGCCGTCGATTCAAGCCCTTAGGACTGGATGCTATTTATAACAGATTTCAGATTGAAAATCGATTAGCCGCTCAACGAAGACACCAACCTTCGATTCCCACTCCATCCCCGCCAGCGAGATGGCCAGCAGACACGTCACCGTGATCACGCCGATGATGCGGATGTCATTGATGGGGTTCACCATGCTCGTACCACTCTCCTAATTATCGAAGACGTGACAAAATTAGCTAAAAGTCACCTCAACGTAAGCTAGTTAAGAAGTTAGTAGCATTGCAAATTTTCGACTCACATAACGTGTTGGGGAGGTGCTAGCTAAAAGTGACAATTTTAAGTAGCATTAATGCTACTTTTAAAACGTTGTAGCTTTTCCAGTAACTAATGTTTTTAACAAATATGATGTGATGCTACACTGTTACAAAATAACAATTACGTTTCTCTAGCTTTCTAGCAGCTGTTTCTGATTGGTGTAGAATTGGCAGAAGTGGCGTCTAATCGGCTCTCGAGGCTACATGGTGCACACTCTCTGCATGACAACACGTTTTTGGCAGCTGAGAGATGGAGTCGGAGGACGGGCAAAGTAGAAGCAAGAATCCGTGACCATACTACCCACCTGCATGAGCGCTTGCACCGTTTCGGCAAACCCTACGGTGTGCATCGCCACGGCAACGGCGTTAGCAAACGCAAAAATCAGACCGATGGAGCCTCCGAGTTCTGGGCCCAAACTACGCGAGATTAGGAAATACGTCCCACCTACAGACAAAACCATGACATTATTCAGTTTGACATAATAAACAGGGAAAGGTTGTAATGTTAGGAAGTAAACGTTTTAAAGTTTCTACCTCCTTTAACTTTTCCGTTGGTTGCAATAGCAGAAGTGGAGAGGCCAGTAATCCCAGTTATGCACGACGACAGCAGGATTATAATCCAGGTCAAACCTTAGAAACAAGAAAACAAGAGATTAAAGAGTTTTTCTTGTAGAACTGTATGTGATTGTGATGGTCATGGGACGGGTCTGGGATTAAAACACAAGCCATTTTATTTTAGATTAATGGATGTTTGAAGACGTTAAGTTTGCATACATAAAGTTTATACATAAAGTATATTTTCCAGGATTGTGATTGTAGTTTTTTTCCACTTTTCAAAAAAGTAAAAAAGGGACTGAGTGAAATATTTAGGAATATAATGAAAAGCTGACGTACCAATTCCAGCTTGTGCTGTGATCCAGGGAAGTCGCAGGTACAGAATCACTCCCCAAATGTTCAACATGCACCTCACCTGTGTGTTAGAGAATCACAGAAATAACACTGCCATGCTGAAGTGACTCAAATCGGATTTTTTGCCTTAATGTGACAGATCTGATCTGTTCAGGGCAGTGTGGACACGCAAATCTGATCTTTTCAAATTGGATTTGTGCCACTTTCATATGTGCTACTAAATCCGATACGTATCCGATTCGCGGCCATGCGACCTGAATGTGAACGCTCAGATCGGAATTCTGTGGCTTTTTGCTTATACGCATGCGCTGACGTCATCAGCCTGCACCGGCAGCGCGGGAAGGTAAAAATGGAGGAGAGCTGCGATAACAGAAAAAGCTAGCCGCCGGACTTTTTTTCTCCTTTTCGACCTGCTCGTGTACGGCTGATTTACTGTTTGTCGTCCTCCAGAGCAAAGTGCGATACATGCGTGAGCTACTAACGCCTCCATTTTTAATGCCATGAGTCGTCCCACAGATATTACGTTTTTTGTTGTTGGTGACGCAGTTGACCCGTGTAAAAACGTATCAATGTGCGCATGCGTGACGTTTCGGAGGACCGATGCGTTCACATTACAGTCAGATACAGGTCACTTGTAGTTATGAATGTGAACCGTCAATGTAGACAAATCCGATCTGAGCAAAAAAATCGGAATTGAACGATGTGGCTGGCAGTGTGAACGTAGCCTAAGTGATTGCTTCCCACAACTAGTCAGCGCTCCTAAATGATCTGACATTAAGTGTGGTCTTGATGTGTTCAACGTAGAACTTACATGGACACTAATTAAATCGAGATTAATAACCCTGAAGTGTTTGTATTAAGCACAGTATTCACTTGTGTTATGTTCTGTATGAAGGGTGAAGCTGAAAGTACGTATAGAAACTGTGATAAACCATTTCATTACCTCATTTTTGCCCTGCAGTGTAGACAGAACAATAAATATACAACACAGTGATGTAACAGTGGAGAGTGAATTATGGAGGGCTAAAAGTGCCAAAATGTAATTCAGAAATACACTAATAATCAGTCATTATCTGTCATAATGTAATTTTGGCACTTTCAGCACCTCATGAATTTATTTTATCGCATCAAAGACATCGGGCGGAGCTAAGGCTGATCTGCTCAAGTCGACTGGCTGAACCGGCATGTGTCTAAAGACACAGCCAATCACGTTGAGTAGATCAGTGTTAGATAAAAAAGCAACGGACAACATTAACTCATGAATTACATTGATTTAATTAATTAATTATGTGTAAATTTTCCATTTTTAATTAATGACATTTAGATAATGGTTTTTATTTCTAATTTTCAATCATTCATGACCAGATTAATATTTAAAAATACTTTTATTTCCTATTTAAAACAATTCATGACACATTTAATTAACTGATCATTGATGTATTTATTTATGTATTTCTTTTTGGCAGTCTTAGTCCTCCAGAGTGAATGGGACGTAAACCATAACGATTGAAATTGCACATGGTTACATATTGCTCAAAGTCAGCTGTAGAATTATAACCACATTGAGAGAATACGGAAAGTGGTGTGCTGTGGAAGTAAACAGTAAGGAGGAGGTAAAATGCAGGTGTAATTTAGAGCTAGTTGAAGCTTATGCAGTTGCGAGGCGTTAAACCCGGATAAGATCTTAATGTGCCTTCAGGGTTGCGATGGCCTGCGGTATGAAGCTGTTACACACTCTGGTGGGGGCAGATCCGCTTTCATGCTGTTTGTCAGATGCTAAAAGAGAAGAGTCCCTGTATCGTGTGGGAATGGGAACGGGAATGGAGTGTTTTTACCATCACGCCCTGCACCCATCCGAAGCGAGCAGGTTCAGGAGGAGGTTCTCCCAGCTCATCTTCAGGACTCTCCTTGTTTTCACTCGTTTCTTCGTACAGCGGAGGTGGCGACGAATCGTCCTGCAGGAGAAGGTGTGCAAAATTTAGTGAAACATCCACACCCGAATCCAATTAGAATGTTTATTTGTCATTGTGAACACAGCACAGCACACAGTGCACCACAACCAAATCAGACATCTGCATTTGACCAATCTGTGAAAGCAGATTTTTCATCCGGTGAGCAGTGTTTGGGGACGGTACCTTGCTCATGAGTACATCAGTGGTACCTTTGCCAGTCCGAGACTTAAACCAGCAATGCTCCCTACCAACTGCCCATTGATTGATTATATGCAGTGTTGGGAGTAACATGTTACAAAAGGAACGCAATTACAGTAATGTATTACTTTTTGCTGTAACACAGTAATGTAAGGTGTTAATAATAAAATTTCAGTAATGAACGTTACACCAACTTTTAACCTGAAATTAGGTGCACAAGAGTGGAATAGTGGAATACTTCCTCACTTACTTTGGTGAAAGTAACTCAACAGTAATGCAGGAGTCGTGTAACACATTACACTTCAGAGACTGTTACATAATATTGTAACAGGACCAATTACTTTTAAATAACACTAACCCAGTGGTTCCCAAAATTTTTCTGCAGGGACCCCCTTTTCTAGATAGGAGCAATTTGGGGTTACAGCTGGGAAACAGAAAGTTTCAGTGCTCGAGTGGAGCATAGGCTATCCCACAGGTGCGCCCCTCTGCAATACCTCCGCGCCCCCCAGTTTGGGAACCACTGCACTAACTAGTCATCTATAATCTAGTACAGTTTGGATGTAACTTGCCCAACACTGATCAAATCTCACCAACACCTTCCAACAGCTTGACCACCATATGTCCCAATAATACTGAAATATTTAAAGGCCAAACATGGGGTAATTTGTCTAGATTTCAGCCACGTGTGTTAACATGTAAGGCCTTCGAAATGAACGCCCTCTGAACGCCATACACGTTTTTGCTGCGTTTTGTAGCTGCGTTCGAATGGCGTTTCACTGGCGTTCGCAATAGCATCGTTTTCCTCGTGTTCGTCGGGATTTTGACGCCAAGAAAACATTGCATGCAGCGTTTATTTTAAACGCCGGTGCTGAACGCCTGTGTGGATGCTTTGATTTGCTCCAATTAGCAAAAAAATGGTTGGCGTTCAGTCGGTGCTCACCTGGCGCCGCAAACGCCAGAAAAACACCTGGTTCAGACGTCCGTGTGAATGAGGCCTTAGGGTTCAATTTAGGGAGTTGATGTGCTTGTAAAATGATCTTGATGGATTTTATCTCAGCAAAATGAGCGCCTGATTTAACAGGAGAACTATCTATCTTAGCTGACTAAATAACGTTGACTGAAGCAGCCTCTGAAAGACGATGGTGAATAACTCAGCTTCTAGACGTTGGCCTGCATCTGTAGAGCAAACACTTGCAACAAGAAGATGAAGCTTGTAAAATAAGAGATTTACAACAAGCTAGACTTCTGCTGCTACTTACATTTACCAACACACGTCAAACTGATGACAATCAATCAATCAATCAAGTTGCTGCTTCTAGTAACGCTTAAGAGGTTAATAAAAGGTACAATCCAAAAGCCACCAACTGCCCCTAACCCTGCCCTGGAGGTGGTGGTCTAATGGTTAGGATAATGGTTGGAATTCTACCTCCACCTCTACCGTCAATGTGTTCCTGAGCAAAACCTTTAACCCCACCAAGTTGCTCTCAGGGAAACTGTCCTTGAAATTAGGAAACACATTTCAGATAAGAGCCCCACCAGTGCTCTCTGTAGTTAATTCCTACCTCGAGATTGGAGTGAAGCTGGAACAGCGAAGGTCTTGCTTTTTTTATTCGACCAAACACTTCGGTGTTGGCGTAAAAGTCGTAACTGGGTGGAGAATCCAGCGTGTCGTATCCGGACAGCACGGCCGAGCTCCGGGACGCCACGCCGTTCATCTCGTACGCCCCGTTTTCCTCCACGCCAAACCGACGACGATCGCCGCCTCCGCTATGAGCTGCAGAAACGGAGTACTGGCTTCGGAATTTGGTGAGGTTGATCACCTCGTTCTGCTGCTGGTTCTCCTCCATGACTGCAAAAATGAGCGAGGGACTGGGCCGAGGGGTTTTATGTCTAACAGAACACACCCAGAAGGAAGTGCAGAGGTTTTTTTTGGAATAATCCAACGACGAGAGCCGCTCGGCTGCTTTTCGAGTAACGCTCCTTGGTTGTTAAAAAGCTGCCTGAGGGCCTGAGAGTTTTGGTACTTGAGCTTGTAAACGTGATTACGACACGGTGATTGAGATCGGTCAAAGGATAACCTTGTGGTTTTGAAGGACAAGTTTGGAAGCGTGACCGATTCTCTCATTATACACTGAGTCATTACTCTGATTAATGTCATGTAAACATACTTTATTCATTTACTTTGTGCCTCATTTTCCAGAATCTTCTTTTCATTGTCGTTTCCTGCAAAACGTTGAGCCATATATCAGCAAACTCACTTCCTTGTTACTTGTGACACAGGAAATGTGTGTGATAAAACCACCTCATGTTTACCTTCAAAAATAACTAAATGATTAATGGTTAATCAAGAAAATAGTGGTTTTATTCCTTCATTTTAATTCATTGTTAAAGAATCATTATAAAGGGGGACAAAATTGCTAATTTTTTCGCAACTTTGACTTGCTCCAGCAACTTTATTGCAACAAAACGCCCTAAAAACACTGCAACTTTCATTGCAAGTTTATAGAAAAGCTGCTGCAAAATCAGGCGTTTTAAACCGCAACTATCTAACCTGAAAAGACCTCGGAAATCCTGGAGTGACTGTGTTATGCTTAAGGAAATACTGTGGTGTGTTGGCGCCTCCCTGGGGTTGATCACCGCCTTGTGCCCGTAGTTCCCGGGACAGGCTCCGGTTCCCGTTTTTGGGGCAGTTGGTAGTGTAAAGTTTAGGAAGTTGTCCCTGTAATCGCAGTGTCACTGATTGTGGGCAGATGGTTTGAACGGTTAGGGTGTTTACCCCGTGACCAGAAGTTCGCCGATTCAAATCCCGGACTCATGAGCAAAGTGCCGTTCCCAAGCATGGATTCTGTGATGATAATGCTGGAGGTAGGATTCGAACCCACAACATCTGGTCCAGAGGTGAGTATCCTAACCACTAGACCACCACCACCACCACCTCTGCAGAAGTTCAGAACTTCATTTTTATAAATTTACAAAATTCCAAAAAGCCACTAAACTTCAGCAATGCTCAGTAAAGAGAGATGGCAGCACTTCAACGGCGTCTCTAGTGACCTTCACCTCTTCTGTTCACAACATCGTGTAAAACACAGCGACAAATCATTACACGGTTCCGGCTCAAAGACTTTGACCCGAGGCTTCGAGCAATCGTTCCTTCAGTTCCTCATTAACTCACGGGCCGGAGTCCACGAACACACGCGACCCAGAGAGCAGCTGGAGGTGAAGTAATTACCTGCTCTAAAATTACACTCCGAACCCCGCTGCTGAACGACTCGCCGCGGAATTAGAGCACATCTCACAAATCTGTCTGCGGCCTCTCCCTCCACGCCCGTCCTGCCTCCTCCCCCCGACCCCTCCACTGATTAATTTTCTATAATTAGCCAAACACAAAAGACTTCTTCTGCTAATTTGCCAGTTCACAGTTCTTGACGGTAGTTTTTGCAGCGCAACCCAATTCTCCCTTCTTTACCGTGCCACGTGGGCGGGACAATACGACTTCAAATTCAAATCACGACACTTTTCGACCAAATGAAACGGCGTGATTATTTGTCATTGTGAACACACCACAGTGCACCACAACCAAATGTGAGCTCTGCATCTGACCCACCCGTGAAGGAGCAGTGGGCAGCTAACACCAGCAGCACCAACCGCCCCCCGTTGATGGTTGTTAAATGTTATGTGTCAGTGTTATCTCACATCCAACTATGCAGTGGGCAGGTGACATGGGCAGTGCTTGGGGACGTTTCTTGAGTACCTCAGTGGTACCTTTACTGGTCTGGGACTTGAACCGACAATGTGAAAGTGAAAGTGAGTGATTATCATTGTGAACACACCACAGCACAGCACACAGTGCACCACAACCACATGTGACCTCATCTGCATTTAACCCATCTGTGAAGCAGCAGTGGGCAGCTAGCAAGCGCCCGGGGAGCAGTGCTTGGGGACGGTACCTTGCTCATGAGTACCTCAGTGGTAACTTTACTGGCCCCGTAGACTCTGTAGGAAGTGTGTTAAAGGTCTCGTGGTGTATAAATAAGAACATATCAAACAATATTTCAACTGAGACAATATTAAAAGTGAAGCAGCGGCTTTGCAATTGTTTTTAAGGTGAAGGTAAAAGCCTCTAAATTTTACACAGTGTCCCAAATTTTTTTGGTCGAAATCAGGACATGAGAACAGACAGAACTTTCCGAGCTATTCTTGAGTCTGTAAAAAAAATCTTAGATATTTAAAACATTTATTTAAAAAAGATATTCAAAAAATATTTAAACTGAGAAAATAAGAATCAATAAGGTGGTTTTTAATAATTGGAAATGGGGTAAAACTGAAAGGAAGAAGGGTTATTAAAAACATACAACCTTTAAATTATTAAGAAGAGAATGTAATTTTGAACTTGATGGCAGCTTTTCAAATCTTTGCATTTTTATTAACATCTTATACAACATCTCAACATTTTGGGACACAGCACAACCCTGATGCGTTGCTGCTTTTTGATTGGTCGAAATTTGGACCTGAGAACTGTCAAAACTGTCCTAGTGTTAAAAAACATATCAAATGATATTTAGATTTTATTAATTAAAACAAAACAGCGCTACAATTTCGGGTAAAAAGTGTGTTGTAACGGCCATTACTGAAATATGTAACAAGTAGAATATTACTGAAAATGTATTAGTAAAGCCTTACATTACTGCGGCACGGCAAAAACTAATACATTACTGTAATTAATAACACTTTACTCCCAACACTGGAACTCTGCCTTGCAAAATAAGTTGAACCACTGGGATAAAGAAATATATCTCTTTCATTAATATTTACATTTGCGTCACAGTGCAGTGTTAGAAATGTGATGATAGAAGCCTTAAGGTCATGACCCACAGGTTAACAGGTGAACAACTACTGTTTTATGGTTTTATGATGTCTGAAAACAGTAATGGAGGATACTCATCTACAGGCCAAAAGGTTGTAGGTGTCTACCTAGAGATGGCACTGATCCGACACGTGAATGGGATATGGGTCCGATAACAACTGAAACAGCTGGATCGGGTATCGGTGGCATTGTGCTGATCTATGGAGCCGATTTGGGGTGCGTTTCACAGAAGTATAGTCGCTAACTTGTTTGCAACTTTTTGAGAAAATAAAGCTCCGGAAGAAATAAGCGACCACATCACTTTATTTCTGATTCATTGTTTTTAAGTTTGTGGCTGTGTAAAATATACAATTAATGTTCTTTTATAACTTTACCGTGCTTATTTCAAAATTCCAAACATTTTTGTAGGAAATTATCTTCTCTATTATCTTAAAGTCTCATGGCAGCTTAGTTAACGCCATTTATCAGACACTCTTTTTCCACCAAGCGTGTTCTTTGCGCTGGCAGCGCCTATTTTTAATACGAAGCTTCAGCGTTCAGTGCGCTAAGTGCCTTCAGTGGGGGGGGGAAACCCCAGTGGAGACATTTTTTACCGCGGCGCTCAGAGCAGTTTAACTATTAGAACAGCGCTGGGCTCGTCAATGTCACTTCTCTCTTGCAAGCCAATCAAAATCGAGGAAGGGGCGGGACCTACACAGTCAAGAACTCACTAACGATAATGCCAGCGTATGCTGTAAACCTGGAGAAGCTAACTAGTCCAAACGCTGGCGCTAATGCCAAGATGCCATTTCTCTCCATTGTTAAAAAAACCTTTCAGCTGAACTACCCATCTCAAACAACACGTAACAATGTTTATATGAAATAGGAACCAACACAGAGCTGACGCTTTCACAACTTAGCAACAACAAGCATTAAGAGAAGCGCCACAAAAGCGCTCTTGAAGTAAGGGTTTGACCGCTCTCTGCACAAAAACGCGTCTGGTGGACACATGCCCTTATCCAGAGCAACTTCCACTTATCCTAATTCCAGAGGCAGTCTCCCTGCAGCAACTTGGGGTTAAGGGTCTTGCTCAGGGACCCAGTGATGGTAGAGCTGGAGGTAGGAAACGAACCCACAATCTCTTGGTCCAGAGCTCTATCATAACCACTCGATCGCTGCCTTTTTGCACACAAAAACAGAATAGCAAACAAATGTATTGATATACACACAACAAAAGGTACTTTCTCGTGGAATTTAGACCGATTTATTTCAAATTAACTGAGGTGAACAATAAGTCACACTTCCCGAAAACGTCATGAAAAGCGGCAGGTCGTTCGCTTCACGTGAGGGTCGTTGTCGATAGCGATGCGGGGCCACCCTGGTGTTGTGAAATAGCCGGATTATCGTGGACGTGTGGCATCGGCCTGATTCACAACACCAGCTGCAGCACACACACCTTTTCAAGCGCTCATCTTGAAGAGAAGGTGTTCAAAAACTCAAAAAAGCTGCACAATTGTTGGAGATTTCTTCAGGAAAGACAGCATAAAAGAGAAGAAGGTACATAATTTATGAGGTACAACATACAAAATAACACATGTATGAACTATGTATTGGTATAGGTTGGCACATTAAAAATGAAAATGAAAACAGAATCTCATCGGCATCATTGCAAAATGTTTCTAAGATTAAGGTAAAAAGCGCTAAAATTGACATTTTTTGGAATTAGGGAAAGACAGCTGCAGGACTCAACCATGCCGTGTTGCGGCTTTTGGATTGGTCGAAATGTGGACATGTGGAGACTTGATGAATTTGATGACAACTTTGTAAATTATTGTATCCAAATTTTACAATGTCTCAACTTTTTAGGACAATGGGGGTCACAACATCCAGGAGGGGCCAAAAGTGGAACAACCGTGCCGTGCTGCTTGCTGATTGGTCAAAAAGAGGACATGGGAGCAGTCAGAAATGTCCAATATTTATAAGTTTAAAAAAAACAATATATCAAATAATACCATTTTAATGAAGGAAGAAAGGTCATTTGGACTTAAACTGCCCGGCAGCGGTCAAAAAGCGGGACTCAACCGTACTGTGTTGCTGCTTTCTGATTGGTGGAAATTCTTTGGATTTGGGGTTTACTGCAGTAAGCTGGAAGTGGAAACTCCAGACGCTCGCGTTAAAAATGCAAGGCAAAGCCGGGTCTGAACTTGGTTTGGGGCGAGACAAAGCCAACGTGTCCATCTGTGAACGCTACGGGCGTTTCCACTCCAACTCGCCATCTGCCGAGAGGATCAGCATCACGCACAAAAAGCACCCTCTTCCTACTCGCATCACTTTCCATCTTATGGTTCTTTTCCACCGGCACTGGAAACTGTATCGGAACAGGGCCGTACTGTGAAGAAATATGAGCCCATTATCAACTAGACCAGCAGTTCCTGAAAACACGGCATGATTGCTCTGGGCCTTTCTCTTATGAGGGGTGTAAATGATTTTGTAAGTCACATGAGTTAATGGGTTTGTTAACAGTTTTATATCATTAATAAGCAGTGATAGACAAGTTATAACAGTTGTGATATCTTAATGCAGGATCACTATTAGCTGAGATTTTCCTGCATAAATGTATGACTGATATAACCTGATGAAAGCCCACTATTTGGCAAGGTCTTAGGTCAAATAGTGATCCTACAACAGTGTATGACTATTATAACTTAATGAAAGCTCACTATTTGGCAAAGTCTTACTCAGGTCAAATAGTGATCCCGCATCATTGTATGACATAACCTGATGAAAGCTCACTATTTGGCAAGGTCTTAGGTCAAATAGTGATCCTGCATCATTGTATGACATAACCTGATGAAAGCTCACTATTTGGCAAGGTCTTACTCAGGTCAAGTAGCGATCCAACATTAACGTATGACTATTATAACTTAATGAAAGCTCACTATTTGGCAGAGTCTTACTCAGGTCAAATAGTGATCCTGCATCATTGTATGACATAACCTGATGAAAGCTCACTATTTGGCAAGGTCTTAGGTCAAATAGTGATCCGACATTAACGTATGACTATTATAACTTAATGAAAGCTCACTATTTGGCAAGGTCTTACTCAGTACAGTGGCTCAAAAAAAGCAAAAGCTGCAACATTAATGCAAAATCGAAAATGACCAGCTACCCGTCTTAATACCAGCTCGGGTTTCTGTAGGAGCTTTTATTGCTGGCGGACGGACGAATTAACGAAAAGTTTTTGAAGACGTTTGAGAAGTGAAAAGTGTAATTACTGTCATCATGTGTTTGCAACAAAACCGTTCGTTAATCTGCCCGTTTGCTAGTAATAAAATTGTTCTGGAAACCTGGACAATTGCAAAACAAAAAAAAGTTGGGCAAACGGACAGGAAACACAAGCTGGTCAGGTCTTCTCAATGAGGTGCAAATTTTAAGTCATAAATAGTGTTTCGATGACAAAAACTGGAATGAGTTAAAGGAACAAAAAGTGGAAAGAAGAAAAAGAAGAGATCATGGAGTGCAAATCCCAAGTTTCATCATAATATTATACTGATTCAACGGACAATTCACTTTCTACCGGTACCTGCTATGATACGATTTCAACTGTCCTTGAAGTGAAATAAAATTGAGTGATTGTCATAGTGAACACAGCACAGCACAGTGTGCACCACAACCAAAAATGACCTCTGCATTTCTGTAAAGGAGCACTGGGCAGCTTTTTATTTGGCAGCCCCCAGAGAGCAGGATTTGGGGACGGTATCTTGCTCACGAGTACCTTAGTGGTACCTTTACCGGTCCAGAACTTGAACTGGCGACACTTTGATCACAGACCCAACTTCCTAACCACTACACTACCAATCGCCCGGGAAATATTCTGGCTGAACTCATAAATACTTAAGTTGCTTGTTTGGTTGTGATGTTAAATCAGCATATGATATTTTCTCATTTTGAGAAGAATCGAATGGAAATCGTATCGTAGCAGATATATTGGTAGATGTCGTATCATTGTCTGTTGAATCAATATAATACTGTATCGTGACAAAACGTGACTTACACCCTGTTCACCCAACAAGGTTAAAGCTCTTACTTCAAACTGGTTTGTGGTTTACCGACTTGCGGCAAACTGGCACACTCACGTTTCTGAGGCAAGTTGAGACGCTGGTTTCACAACTGCTCTCCATATTGCTTCATCTTTTTAAAGTCTGGAGTGGAGCCACTTCCAAAGTGTTAGAATTGGACAAACCGATGAGACGAGACGAAAATCCAACTTTAACATAAATGAGTAAATTAAAAAAGGTGGGTTTGTGGTTAGGGGCCAAAAAAAAACTCAAAAGAGAAACAGAAGGTGAAGTGAAAGTTTTTATTTCAAAACAATGAAAAACAAATACACAAATAAGTTCACAAATGGGAGTATGGAGGAAACACAAACAAGCTGGGTGGGGAAAAGGAGGGGGAAGTAGCTGGGAATGTACTGAGAGAGGAGAGCGGGGTTGGTGTTTCTCTCTCTCTCTCTCTCTCAGTTCATCAGGACCTCCATCTGCACGAGCCGGGCGTTGGTGTCTCCTGCCATGCGGTACGGAATCATTCCTGCGAAGGTGATGAGCGCCCGGGCCTGACTGCGCAGTAACTGTACACAGAAAAATGGAAATAAAGTGAGAGAAAATGCTGTTATTAAGCGAGATCCATGATTCTTTATTTACATACAGACAAGCATAACAGAGAGATTTAAGGCTGGACAATAAATTAATCAAAACTGACATTTAAAATAATCTAATCAATGACATCTTGCACATGTTGGTTACTATCTATCTATCTATCTGTCTGTCTGTCTGTCTGTCTATCTATCTATCTATCCTTTCTGTCTCTCTACTCTTTTCCATCTATCAATACTACTATCTATTGATCAATCTATCTATCAATACTACTATCCATCAAAATTACTATCAAGCTGTCTATCAAACGATACTGTCATCCCATCCATCCTCTTTTGGACTTTCTACCCTTTTCCATCCATCCATCCACCCTACCATCCATGCATCCATCCGTCCGTCCACCCTACCATCCATGCATCCATCCATCCATCTGTCCGTCCGTCCGTCCACCCTACCATCCATCCATCCGTTCACCCTACCATCCACCCATGCGTCCATCCATCCGTCCAGCCATCCGTCCAGCCATCCATCCAGCCATCCATCCAGCCATCCATCCAGCCATCCATCCATCCACCCTACCATCCATCCTACCATCCATCCTATCATCTATCCTACCATCCCATCCATCTATCATGTTAATTTATTTTAAAAAGTTTTTCCAATTTGACATTTGAAAGAAAGTGTTCCTGATCTAAAATAAGCCACCATGATATAGAAGGTGGGGGAAATAGGTTAATCAAGTGTAATAATAGTGATAGTAATAAACTGATTTAATAATAGAAATCGGATAATGGAATATCAACTTACGTTTTATGATGCAATTTGTCTTAATAAGAACACTGGGTTCTGAAAATAAATCTAACTGGGGGTCTGGAAAACTCTTATTGTACAGATTATGGATCAGTATGATCCACATTTTGGGTTGTGAGGTGTTGTTTTAAAGCACGTTAAAGGGATAACTCCTCACCGTGTCCCGGTCCTCGAGGGTGCGCTGCTGCCTGCCCGGTGTTCCCGCCGTCACACCCTTCAGACGCTTGTACTGCATGAACAGAATGTTCATAGTGGCCAGAAGTACCTCTGATAAGTTGTGTCTGACCTGAAATGAGATGAAACACAGATGATTCAGAATCACGATGCCGATACTTGGGTTTTGGGTGTGGGCCAATCCCGAGTACCGATCTGACGGCAGTTTTTAATGCATAAGTTGTGTATTTCTCTGTGCGGAGGAGACTGAGATGATTCTGTTCTACTTGAGGAATTTCTTGACTTAAATCCTGTTTTCCTACTAAAACAATGTAATAATTACACACCCATATAGATATGCTAAATGATTTATTATTACAATAACACCTCAAACGTGATTCTCTTAAACACAGTTGTGTCATTTAGTGACGCCCCCTAATTCTGCGGCGCTAAAACCATCAGGAACACAGCTTGTTCTGCTCACTGTCATATCAATATGTAGGAATTAGTATAAATTTGGCGCAGTTCCACTTCCAAAACATAAAAAATTGAGTGTGTAAGCATTTACAGATTGGCTTCATAGATCGGTCCAATGGCACCAATACCCGATCCAGCTAATTGAGTTGTTATCAGACCGGTGCATCCCTAATAACAACTAGGGGTGGGTATAAATCACAATAAAATAATTTATTGACTCAGTGGACAACGATTCATGAGAAAGGTAACAACATAGTCCTCCTTAACGGCCCCTTATGGCCAAAATGCGGAATTAGGAACATAATAGAGCACCTCTCCTTAAGGAGCTAGTAACGTTTAATCCATGAAAATCCATCTTTTTGTCTCTACGACAAAAGTGTAGAGTTAAGGCGAGGAAATGTGTAAAGAAGAAGAGGAAATAATGAACAGAACGATATCCAGCAATCATAACTAACAACATTTAAAAACGGCATTAAGAATCTGGTTTCATTGCCTCATCGCTGAAGCTCCTGAAGGCCGCGACTCGCTCCTCCACACTGTCCTGACTCAGAGGAACTAACTTCAGCCTCTCGATCACCTGACAAACACACAGACACAACACAGATCATCAGTAAAACCAATCCACATCGCATTCGACGCTGCGTAAAGGAGACGTGTGCAGGAATTGCAGACTCACGTCGTAGGCCTGGTCAATGTGTCCAGCGTGATACTCGTCAAAAAACGTCATGAGGTCCAGCAGCAGGTAGAAGGTGCTGTCCACCGACTTCTCCCCAGCGACGCCGTTACACCGGAAACTGTGGACAAATGAAAAACCCACACTGACCTTCGGCTCCCTGTTGTAGCTAAGAGTATTTTCGACCTTAAGTGTGCCACCTCGTATATGTGGGGCAGTTGGTACAGTAACAGAGTTGGCCCTGTGATCGGAGGGTCCTCAGTGGCACCTTTACCGCTACAAGATTTGAACTGGCCACCTTCTGATCATGGAGCGAACTCCCCAACTGCTAGTTGCTAACGTGCGGCGTGTTAGTTGCTAACGTGCGGCGTGGTAGTTGCTAACATGCGGCTTGGTAGTTGCTAACGTACCCTATGTTAGTTGCTAACGAAGGCTATGTTAGCTGCTAACGTGCGCTGACAGTTGCTAATGTACTCTATGTTAGTTGCCAACGTACGCTA
>JAVGVS010000343.1:0-40676 GCA_032718565.1 Distichodus sexfasciatus | reverse complement strand
AATAATACCATTTTAATGAAGGAAGAAAGGTCATTTGGACTTAAACTGCCCGGCAGCGGTCAAAAAGCGGGACTCAACCGTACTGTGTTGCTGCTTTCTGATTGGTGGAAATTCTTTGGATTTGGGGTTTACTGCAGTAAGCTGGAAGTGGAAACTCCAGACGCTCGCGTTAAAAATGCAAGGCAAAGCCGGGTCTGAACTTGGTTTGGGGCGAGACAAAGCCAACGTGTCCATCTGTGAACGCTACGGGCGTTTCCACTCCAACTCGCCATCTGCCGAGAGGATCAGCATCACGCACAAAAAGCACCCTCTTCCTACTCGCATCACTTTCCATCTTATGGTTCTTTTCCACCGGCACTGGAAACTGTATCGGAACAGGGCCGTACTGTGAAGAAATATGAGCCCATTATCAACTAGACCAGCAGTTCCTGAAAACACGACATGATTGCTCTGGGCCTTCCCTTATGAGGGGTGTAAATGATTTTGTAAGTCACATGAGTTAAAGGGTTTGTTAACAGTTTTATATCATTAATAAGCAGTGATAAACAAGTTATAACAGTTGTGATATCTTAATGCAGGATCACTATTAGCTGAGATTTTCCTGAAAGGTCTCAGGTCAAATAGTGATCCTGCATCATTGTATGACATAACCTGATGAAAGCTCACTATTTGGCAAGGTCTTAGGTCAAATAGTGATCCGACATTAACGTATGACTATTATAACTTAATGAAAGCTCACTATTTGGCAAGGTCTTACTCAGTACAGTGGCTCAAAAAAAGCAAAAGCTGCAACATTAATGCAAAATCGAAAATGACCAGCTACCCGTCTTAATACCAGCTCGGGTTTCTGTAGGAGCTTTTATTGCTGGCGGACGGACGAATTAACGAAAAGTTTTTGAAGACGTTTGAGAAGTGAAAAGTGTAATTACTGTCATCATGTGTTTGCAACAAAACCGTTCGTTAATCTGCCCGTTTGCTAGTAATAAAATTGTTCTGGAAACCTGGACAATTGCAAAACAAAAAAAAGTTGGGCAAACGGACAGGAAACACAAGCTGGTCAGGTCTTCTCAATGAGGTGCAAATTTTAAGTCATAAATAGTGTTTCGATGACAAAAACTGGAATGAGTTAAAGGAACAAAAAGTGGAAAGAAGAAAAAGAAGAGATCATGGAGTGCAAATCCCAAGTTTCATCATAATATAATACTGATTCAACAGACAATTCACTTTCTACCGGTACCTGCTATGACACGATTTCAACTATCCTTGAAGTGAAATAAAATTGAGTGATTGTCATAGTGAACACAGCACAGCACAGTGTGCACCACAACCAAAAATGACCTCTGCATTTCTGTAAAGGAGCACTGGGCAGCTTTTTATTTGGCAGCCCCCAGAGAGCAGGATTTGGGGACGGTATCTTGCTCACGAGTACCTTAGTGGTACCTTTACCGGTCCAGAACTTGAACTGGCGACACTTTGATCACAGACCCAACTTCCTAACCACTACACTACCAATCGCCCGGGAAATATTCTGGCTGAACTCATAAATACTTAAGTTGCTTGTTTGGTTGTGATGTTAAATCAGCATATGATATTTTCTCATTTTGAGAAGAATCGAATGGAAATCGTATCGTAGCAGATATATTGGTAGATGTCGTATCATTGTCTGTTGAATCAATATAATACTGTATCGTGACAAAACGTGACTTACACCCTGTTCACCCAACAAGGTTAAAGCTCTTACTTCAAACTGGTTTGTGGTTTACCGACTTGCGGCAAACTGGCACACTCACGTTTCTGAGGCAAGTTGAGACGCTGGTTTCACAACTGCTCTCCATATTGCTTCATCTTTTTAAAGTCTGGAGTGGAGCCACTTCCAAAGTGTTAGAATTGGACAAACCGATGAGACGAGACGAAAATCCAACTTTAACATAAATGAGTAAATTAAAAAAGGTGGGTTTGTGGTTAGGGGCCAAAAAAAAACTCAAAAGAGAAACAGAAGGTGAAGTGAAAGTTTTTATTTCAAAACAATGAAAAACAAATACACAAATAAGTTCACAAATGGGAGTATGGAGGAAACACAAACAAGCTGGGTGGGGAAAAGGAGGGGGAAGTAGCTGGGAATGTACTGAGAGAGGAGAGCGGGGTTGGTGTTTCTCTCTCTCTCTCTCAGTTCATCAGGACCTCCATCTGCACAAGCCGGGCGTTGGTGTCTCCTGCCATGCGGTACGGAATCATTCCCGCGAAGGTGATGAGCGCCCGGGCCTGACTGCGCAGTAACTGTACACAGAAAAATGGAAATAAAGTGAGAGAAAATGCTGTTATTAAGCGAGATCCATGATTCTTTATTTACATACAGACATAATTATACAAGCATAACACAGAGAGATTTAAGGCTGGACAATAAATTAATCAAAACTGACATTTAAAATAATCTAATCAATGACATCTTGCACATGTTGGTTACTATCTATCTATCTATCTGTCTGTCTGTCTGTCTGTCTATCTATCTATCTATCCTTTCTGTCTCTCTACTCTTTTCCATCTATCAATACTACTATCTATTGATCAATCTATCTATCAATACTACTATCCATCAAAATTACTATCAAGCTGTCTATCAAACGATACTGTCATCCCATCCATCCTCTTTTGGACTTTCTACCCTTTTCCATCCATCCATCCACCCTACCATCCATGCATCCATCCGTCCGTCCACCCTACCATCCATGCATCCATCCATCCATCTGTCCGTCCGTCCGTCCACCCTACCATCCATCCATCCGTTCACCCTACCATCCACCCATGCGTCCAGCCATCCATCCAGCCATCCATCCATCCACCCTACCATCCATCCTACCATCCATCCTATCATCTATCCTACCATCCCATCCATCTATCATGTTAATTTATTTAAAAAAGTTATTACAATTTGACATTTGAAAGAAAGTGTTCCTGATCTAAAATAAGCCACCATGATATAGAAGGTGGGGGAAATAGGTTAATCAAGTGTAATAATAGTGATAGTAATAAACTGATTTAATAATAGAAATCAGATAATGCAATATCAACTTACATTTTATGATGCAATTTGTCTTAATAAGAACACTGGGTTCTGAAAATAAATCTAACTGGGGGTCTGGAAAACTCTTATTGTACAGATTATGGATCAGTATGATCCACATTTTGGGTTGTGAGGTGTTGTTTTAAAGCATGTTAAAGGGATAACTCCTCACCGTGTCCCGGTCCTCGAGGGTGCGCTGCTGCCTGCCCGGTGTTCCCGCCGTCACACCCTTCAGACGCTTGTACTGCATGAACAGAATGTTCATAGTGGCCAGAAGTACCTCTGATAAGTTGTGTCTGACCTGAAATGAGATGAAACACAGATGATTCAGAATCACGATGCCGATACTTGGGTTTTGGGTGTGGGCCAATCCCGAGTACCGATCTGACGGCAGTTTTTAATGCATAAGTTGTGTATTTCTCTGTGCGGAGGAGACTGAGATGATTCTGTTCTACTTGAGGAATTTCTTGACTTAAATCCTGTTTTCCTACTAAAACAATGTAATAATTACACACCCATATAGATATGCTAAATGATTTATTATTACAATAACACCTCAAACGTGATTCTCTTAAACACAGTTGTGTCATTTAGTGACGCCCCCTAATTCTGCGGCGCTAAAACCATCAGGAACACAGCTTGTTCTGCTCACTGTCATATCAATATGTAGGAATTAGTATAAATTTGGCGCAGTTCCACTTCCGAAACATAACAAATTGAGTGTGCAAGCATTTACAGATTGGCTTCATAGATCGGTCCAATGGCACCAATACCCGAATCCAGCTAATTGAGTCGTTATCAGACCGGTGCATCCCTAATAACAACTAGGGGTGGGTATAAATCACAATAAAATAATTTATTGATTCAGTGGACAACGATTCATGAGAAAGGTAACAACATAGTCCTCCTTAACGGCCCCTTATGGCCAAAATGCGGAATTAGGAACATAATAGAGCACCTCTCCTTAAGGAGCTAGTAACGTTTAATCCATGAAAATCCATCTTTTTGTCTCTACGACAAAAAAAAGTGTAGAGTTAAGGCGAGGAAATGTGTAAAGAAGAAGAGGAAATAATGAACAGAACGATATCCAGCAATCATAACTAACAACATTTAAAAACGGCATTAAGAATCTGGTTTCATTGCCTCATCGCTGAAGCTCCTGAAGGCCGCGACTCGCTCCTCCACACTGTCCTGACTCAGAGGAACTAACTTCAGCCTCTCGATCACCTGACAAACACACAGACACAACACAGATCATCAGTAAAACCAATCCACATCGCATTCGACGCTGCGTAAAGGAGACATGTGCAGGAATTGCAGACTCACGTCGTAGGCCTGGTCAATGTGTCCAGCGTGATACTCGTCAAAAAACGTCATGAGGTCCAGCAGCAGGTAGAAGGTGCTGTCCACCGACTTCTCCCCAGCGACGCCGTTACACCGGAAACTGTGGACAAATGAAAAACCCACACTGACCTTCGGCTCCCTGTTGTAGCTAAGAGTATTTTCGACCTTAAGTGTGCCACCTCGTATATGTGGGGCAGTTGGTACAGTAACAGAGTTGGCCCTGTGATCGGAGGGTCCTCAGTGGCACCTTTACCGCTACAAGATTTGAACTGGCCACCTTCTGATCATGGAGCGAACTCCCCAACTGCTAGTTGCTAACACGCGGCGTGTTAGTTGCTAACGTGCGGCGTGGTAGTTGCTAACATGCGGCTTGGTAGTTGCTAACGTACCCTATGTTAGTTGCTAACGAAGGCTATGTTAGCTGCTAACGTGCGCTGACAGTTGCTAATGTACTCTATGTTAGTTGCCAACGTACGCTAAGTTAGTTGCCAACGTACGTTATGTTAGTTGCCAACGTACGCTATGTTAGTTGCTAATGTACTCTATGTTAGTTGCCAATATGCACTATGTTAGGTGCTAACGTGCGCTATGTTAGCTGCTAACGTGCGCTGATAGTTGCTAACATACTCTATGTTAGTTGATAACGTACTCTATGTTAGTTGCCAATGTACGCTATGTTAGTTGCTAACGTACGCTATGTTAGTTGCTAACGTACACTATGTTCTACTGTTCTTTGTTTGTTGCACTAGAAATAACCTGGAGCCACGTCGTCTCGTCTCTCTATGTATCTTTACAGTATATAGCAGAGATGACAATAAAGTTGACTTTGACTTTGACTATGTTAATTGCTAACGTACGCTATGTTAGTTGCTAATGTATGCTATGTTGGTTGCCAAAGTACGCTATGTTAGTTGCTAACGTACACTATGTTAGTAGCTTACGTATGCTGTGTTAGCAACTCTGCTTTTGGGAAAGCCCAGATCAGGAGCATCCTCACCGTTCTGCGATGTTGAGTGCCATGTTCTTGAGTCGTTCCTTGTTGGATTGTGGTGCACTGGCCTGAGAAACTACCGGACTCATTAACCTGTTCATCAGCTCCAGCACCTTGTCGGGGTTCTGTCACCGGAAAGACAAAAATGCCTTTAAAAGATAACAATCCAGATAAATCTAGGTATGAGCAGATAAATGTAAGGATGCTCGAACCTTGGCTAACTCGTAGAGTTTGACTGCTTCCTCAAACAGGCCCTTGTTCTCTGCCTCCGAGGCCACTTTGGTGATGATGGCTCGCGTGTCTCCGGCAAACTTGTCAATCACACCAGGCTGAAAGCGTTCACACAGACCCCCCTTTTAATTAGCATTTCAAAATTCACGTTTGTCTTTCCAGGCTTCGTCCAGCTGGAGAACAAAAGAGACGCTGTGCTGCGCGAGCGGTGAAAACAATGGGACGGTTTTTACAGCTTGAATGGGGGGAATAATAAACGAGCGTAAAGCACAATGACTTGAAATAAAGCTTTTATTTTGGGGGGAGGCAGAGCTTCGAATAGAGGCACGATTACTGAAAAGCTTCCTCCAGTTCCTTCTGCAAGTTAGATAACGTGGTATGAAAGAGTGCAGAATAAAGCCCGAGGCGTACCTTTCTGCTTCCGTCTTTTTCCAGTCTTCCCAGAAGCATGTCAAACTACAAAGGGAACAGAGAGCGTTAGGGATTCGTGGAAGCGGTGTAATGAACAGCAGCGGGTTAAAGGAGGAGAAAAACGCCCCAACCTCCCGACTCTCGATGACCAGCTCACTGACGCAGCGCATGAACATGTTCTCCTCGTGGCTGTCTTTCTCATTCCTGTAAGGAATAAAACCATGCGCTTTTGAGCTTTTAAGAAAATATTATAAGAACTTTATTAATACCACAGTAAATTCTTGGGTCTTTAGCATGCATAAGAATACAATTCATTCACAGTGAAATCAGTGAAGAAAAATAATTACACATGAACGAGTAACAGAGAAGTGTAGAATTTATGTAGCACTTCCTAGTATGGTAGGTAAGATGCTCTTATCATATTTTTTTTTTCTGTGTGGTAGTATGCATCTCAGGAAGTAGCCGGGGTTGTAGGCCCTCTACTCACTAGATAGTGCACCTGGAGTGTCGCACGTGCCGTATTTGACTTGGTACACTACTCAGGGTGAGAAGTGACTTTCTTAAAATGTTCTGCACTAGGCTCTGCCCACGCTCCACTCTGCTTTAATGTCTGCTTGACTTGGTGCTTGGTGTTAGAAATGTCATGAATTTTTTTTGGTGCCAAAATTCTGAGCCTTCCTCATTTAAATGTCCCGGCGGCGCCACAAGCAGGCAGCGGCTAACAGCGTTCCAGCAAATTCAGTGTTTATGTTGCAGTTTTCGTTCGTCTTATCTACTTTGGGTTTTGTTATGTGCCCTATTTGTTTCTTGTTCCGTTTCTGTTGCACCGTGAAAACTGGAGCCACGTCGTCTCGGCTCTCTGTATATCTGTACAGTCTATAGCAGAGATGACAATAAAGGTTACTTTGACTTTGTTAGAAATGTCATGAGTTATGGTGCTATTTTTGTGCCAGATTTCTGAGCCTTCCTCATTTCAAGCAGAATAATCTCAATCCCAGCAGCTGTGCCGAGGCTGTGTTTGCAGCAGGACCTACCGCAGGAAGTAGAAGTACTGCAGCGCCTCACGTGGATCCGTGGCCTCGAATTTGCGCGTGTAGAGCATGAGCAGGCGGATGAAGTTTAAACGTCGCACCATGGGGGGGTCTCCGGGCTCCTGACTCACTGGAAAGTGGGGAAAATGTAACTATGAGTGACTGTCATTGTGAACACTGCACAGCAAAGCACCTGGGGAACAGTATCTTTCTCATGAGTACCTCAGTGGTACCTTTACTGGTCTGAGACAAATTTCTTCTTAAGAATGACTGGTGAATGAGGCTCGTGGTTCGGATTCAGATTTTCAAATCGTGCTGATGTAAAATACACACTAAATAACACTTCCGCTAGTTCAGAACTGATCGGTATCCTGTTTAAAAATGTTATTAAGTGGTGCTCAAAATCCAAAGCACTCCGTGCAGAACAATATGCCTTATTAACTGACATTTTAAGATATTTTTCTTACATTTGTTCTTAAGAACATTAACATATTTAATTACTATGATATTATACACAAACAGACATGCAATACAATGTGCAAAAGAGTGCTCTTTAACGTTTGTAGATTCTGCTCTACCTAGGACTAGAGCTGTGCGATGTAACCAAAATCTCATATCACTGTAACGTGTCACAAGCTATTACGTTTTCAGTAAATTCAGTGGAACTTCTACAAGCAAAATCTTGTCTGTGCTCAACTCAAGTGCCCTCAAAATACTCTCAATTCACTTATTTTTGACGCAACTGATGGTAAAACGCCCATTTTTTACACCGTTAAAATGCCATTTTTGCAGCACTCTAATATACCAGAACTTTTTACGCTGCTGGAAATGCCAGTTTTGTAGCGCTCTATTGACTTGTGGTCAAATGTGAACTGAGTTACCCTTCCCTCTTCTGAGAACTGTACTGAGATTTCCCGTCCAAATATTACAGACATCTTCTGGTAAAATAACATTACCCCACATCCTCATGGAAAACTAATCCTGTCCCAACAGTACTCAAAATGTCTGTGAAAGGCACCACTGTTATGGTGCTCTAGTAAGGTGCCTTTAAGGTGAATTGTGGCACCTTTGGTGTTCCATAGACCTGAGCTCAAGGGCGAGAAGTTTCAAGCGCGCGTGTAGGCAGAGTTGAGTGCACAGACACCAGATTTTGCTTATGATAGTTGCACTGCGCGATCAGAACGAAGAAATATAACACCAGGGTACATCAACGCGGTGCCGTGGTGACTACTGCAAACCCTCATCCAAACCATCAACAAACATTTAGCAACAACACAAAATAAACGATAGGGAATAATATGAAACGGTAAACATTTTAATTTCATTATCTGACATGTTTCGTCATATCGCACAGCCCTAACTACGAAATGAATCTTAAATATTTGAGAATGAACTTCTTGAGAACTTTTGACTGGTCATCTCCCAACACAAGTCTGAGTTGTTGCTGTCTTACGCAGCTGTGCGCTCTGTCCCGAGGATTTGAGCAGCAGTTTGAGCTCGTAGAGGACGAGGGCCACGTGTACGGCGTGACTGCGCAGACGCTCCAGGCGGAACATAAAGGCCACGGCTGCCTCGAACTGCGCAGTCAGGAACAGCACCTGGAAGTACAGGAACGGCTGCTGGCTGGCCGAGAAGTGAGACTCTCCTGCGGACAAAAACAGGAACGACGACAGTTAGGACTGCGGGACAAAGAACAAAGACACACCGGTCTTAGAAAGTTTTACTTACAAAGAATAATAAGCATAAAAAATATCGGATATCGGCATCGGCTGATAATTCCCACATCCTGCATCCCTAAAATGTTCCCGTGATATTGGTTTGTGGTTATATAGAGTAATACTTTTCCTTATGGTTGACCACTGCTAATTACTAGTCAACAAAAGTAAATCAGAACCTGAGTAAGGAACCTGCAAGAGACGTACAGCATCCGCATGTCAACTCCAGCGAGGTGGAGATTTGCACCTTGAGGAAACGCGAATGCTTCTTTAAGCGAGTAATAGGTTCCGGCGAAATCCGCCGCTGCTGTAAAGCGCTTAAACGGCCCGCTTTCTTTAACATTTGCATACGCTGAAATAATCCGCTCTCATTTGGGCTGCGCTTTGAGCTGCTGTCTTTAAAAAGCAGCAGTGAAAAGAGCTGCAGCTGTGGAGCCGAGCGCTGAGATAAGAGTGGGGGAGAGATAAGCCCGGCTCATCTGGCAGGTGGGGGGCGTAGGAGGCAGAGCGGGGGCTTTTAAACACGCAAGAGGAAGTTTTTTATTCGGGTGAGAGAGAGCGGCACGATGACGTGCACTTTTATCTTCCAGAGAAGGAGCGCAGCACAGTCTTCTCCAGATCCGCTGGTGACTGAGGGAGTAACGATTAGGGATGCACCGATCCAACTTTTTCAATTCCGATAACGAACCCGATACTTGGGCTTTGGGAATGGGCAGATCCTGAGTACTTTTTTTTTTCAAGATTCAAGATTCTTTATTTGTCACATGCAAATTATACAGGTACAACATGCAGTGAAATGTATCCTGATCCGCTCTTTGACTGTGCAATTAAGGCAGAAAATTTAAAAATAAAAATAATACAATAACAAGGAGAATAATAGAACCTTAAAATAATGAGATAAAGGGAAATAACTTAGAATAACTTAGAAATAAGGAGATAAAGGGAAAGAGATAAAAAAGAAAATAAACTGTGACATATACAATAAGGGGCGATGGATTAAAATGAGTGCGGTGTGCATGTTTTTAAAGTGTCAAGTGCAGCTGCACAGCAGATACTGAACAGTGAGATGTCAGACATCATAAATGATCATAACAGTATGGAGTTACGAGGCAGTATGGTATGACAAATTAAGACATTTAGAGAAAAAACATGTCCTTGTTCAGAAAACGGGTTGGCCTGAGGACAGAAACTCCTCCTGAGCCTCTCTGTTTTGGCCATGATGGTGCGGAACCTTCTGCCTGATTTCAGAAGATGAAGAAGTCCCTTTCCGGGATGAGCTGAGTCTTTAACATCGTAATGAAACTCAGGTTTTACAGCCTAGTCTTCTTAGCCGACTTGTGAATGGATTGTCATCTTATTTTTTGGCGTTTAACCGCCTTTTGCCGTGGCTTGTGCAGGCAGAGTCGAGCGCGTAAAGACAAGAGATTTTGCTCGTGAACGTTCCACTGCACGCTCAGAATTTTGGCACATATTACAATGCCATAACTCTGACATTTCTATCACAGCCCCAAGTCCAGCGTGTGTGAAGGCAGACTCGAGCGAGGGTGGAGCACTTCGAGTGCACATGTAGGCAGAGTTGAGTGCGTAAAGACGAGGTTTTGCAAGGGTTTTGGCAGAAAATAGCAGCATACATTATAAGACAGAAGATGCGGGGCGTATGAAATCCCATCCCGGACTCAAGACACATCGGGCAAACCTAAGCGTCAGTCAGTCAATTATCGGCCGATTTTGATTTCAAATCAATATCACGATTAATGTAACATTTTACTTCAATTACAATAAATGTAGAATATTTTGTTTGTTTTTTGCCCTTCTAGTGCAGACAAAAATGGTACTGTAAATATGCACAACTATTAACCCTGGGATAATAGCTCATATATTTGTGATTTTTGATCTGTTAACATGTTAAAATTTAAAGTCCTATGGAGTGTTGGTCACTAAATTGAACGATGAAGTGTGCGCTTTACCGTAGTCCTCCAGCAGCTGTTTCTGCAGCTGTGCAAGAGTCAGTCTGTCCTGAGGAGCGTTGCTGCCGTCATCATCGAAACACACTTGGTTCAGCTAAAAGAGACAAAGACAGCACAATAGTGTTTGCTATAAAACCTCAATTAGACCTGTTAATACACACAGACAGACTTCACATGCTGCGTATCCTGGCTCGTCACATCAAACATAAATCATCAGGAACAATCTCTGCTTTTATGGCTTAAGACCCATCTTTTTAGTCAGTTCTTTGGATATTAAAGTCATCCCTTAATTATTTATGGTATTTGAGATGTATCTAAGCCCGGCTCATCAGGCAGGAGGGGCTTTTACAACACACAAGAGGAAGTTTTTAAGTCGGGTGAGAGGGAGCGGCATGATGACGTGCACTTTTATCTTTAAGAGAACGAGCACAGCAAGAGCGTTTCTCCTTCTCCAGATCCGCTGACGACTGAGAGTGTAACGATACCTCGATTCAATAATCGATGAGCTGATACAAAATGAAAACACTGATTAGATATTATACATATTGTACATGTATCATTCCTCGGCAAGGAAACAAAGCTGGAATTTTAATTAAAAGAGAAGTTTTTCATTTAAATGTCTGGTTGATCACAGAAATACACTGTTAAATTATATCTTTTGTAATCTGATGTGATAATTTGATATTGTCTCTTTTCGACTGCAGGCTTCTGAATCAAATCAAATGCAAATCGTATTGGTCATTGAAGATTAAGGGCGAAAGGAGGGAGGGATGGTGCCGTCCCGCCACTCTCACGTGATCACTCAGGTTTGTTGATGGTGGTTTCACCCTCGTGTCTGTGTTACCTTCCACCTTTCCCGTTTAGCCAGGCTGCTGTAGTTAGATTAGACCTGCAGAGATTAGGGTTAGGGAGCTAACTTTTTCCTTCCTGATCTGGACCCACACTACAATGGCTCCTAGAGCCGGTGAAGGTTCCTGACTCCGTGCTGTTCCTGAGGAGAGTTGCCTGGACCCTGCTCCACCCAGAACATTCTCTACCAGATCAGCTGGACTGTACTCCAGCTGATCTGAACTCTCACCTGGATTGAAAATGAAAAAGCGGTGATTCAGACAACAGCAGCTCGAACTCCACTAACTACACCAACCTTGAGCCACAGGTAATCCTCGGTCTTGTCGGCCACTTCCCCGTG
The DNA here is from genome assembly GCA_032718565.1 of Distichodus sexfasciatus. NCBI lineage: Eukaryota > Metazoa > Chordata > Actinopteri > Characiformes > Distichodontidae > Distichodus > Distichodus sexfasciatus. Next base: position 28,736 of record JAVGVS010000343.1, on the reverse strand, counting down.
GTTGTCTGCGATGTCGCACTTGCCGATGAGGCAGTAGACGGCGCGCTTGTAGGGGTCGGCGCTGTTGCGGAGCACGCGTCTGTAATGCAGTCGCAGCTTGTTCTCCGTAGCTGGAGCCAGACTGGGGAGAGAGAGAGAGAGAGAGAGAGAGACGATCACAAAAGGGAACCGACTGCAATACGGCCGCTTTTCCACAGCATCGGTGCCAGTGCTGCTTCCCAATTTGGGACTCGTGTCACGTTTTTGCTCCAAACTGGCACCGAATCTTTGCCGATCTGGAAACAAGAAGCTGTGGCGTGATGAGTGGGGCCGAGGAGGCAAAACATATGTTAGATACATAGCGTTTGCCCAGTCCCCAACTCTGGCACTAGTGCGGTGGAAAAGAGGTGTAAATCTGCATTGCAAAAGAAATGAGGAGGAGGACGAGGGGCAGGAGCAGGAGGAGAAAAGATGGGACGTTTTGTGCGAGTTCTCACCGGCGGTCCGGACTGTTCATATACTCCTGGAACCAGGTCTTGAAGTCCCCCAGCTGGTGCTGTGCTCGGTTCACCACCTGCATGGCTGCTGACAGATCACCGCACCGCAGGCAGTAGTAGATCAGAGCCCAAACCGGGTGACCCTCCACCTCACCATCCTAAAACACACAGACACACGAAGAGGTTCATCCTTCATCCCAGTAGTGCTGGACAATAACCCACTCTATAACCCATCACTTCCAAGAACATGACGATGACATGCTTAAAAGGATCAAAGTCATAACTCGATAAGTAGGCAATATAAAAATGGTGGCATGGTGGTTATGGTTCTACCTCCATCACTACCATCACTGGGTTCCTGAGCAAAACCCTTAAACCCAAACTGCTCTCAGGGAAAACTGTCCCCAAAATTAGGAAACGAGGAGGCGTCTACTAAATGCTAAGCGTAAACATAAACGTAAGCGGTCAGTGCTGTCGTCCCCCACCAGCAATGTCCTGGTTTCGCTTCATGGATCAGTAGAAAGTTCAAGAACTAAATTCCATACTATAACAAATATTGACATGTATCAATATTTAAAAACTATCATGATACAATTTCTCCAAGTCCCTGTACCCTGTTTTCACCAACACATCAGAACTAAGCAGCTCAATTTTGGGGTTAAAGCCGCAGCTGTGTTATCCAGAAAAGACGGTGCTGCTGCTGCTGCTTGGCAACGGAGAATCGGGTGACGCAGCATCAGCCGAGGCGTGGATGCAGCAGTGAGAGTGTGTGTGTAGCGTTATGCTGCAGTGCACAGGGCAGGAGTGTGCGAGGCAGTGAGTGAGCGTGTGTGTGTGTGTATTACCTGCATGCCTGGCATGGGGCCGGGCAGCTTGATGTTGAGAAAGCTGTGTACGAGCTGGCAAGTTCCAGGTACTCCACCCAGCTGCGCCTGGTGCAGGTTCCCAAACACCGTCACCATCGTGTAGTTCTTGTAGCTGCAGCGAAATACAAGGGAGTTATTAGTTATTTAATAGTTCATACATTAGTTATATAGAGTTCTTATTTTATACGGAGCACCAAAACCATTCACACATTCACTAAATATCTGAACCGCTTAATCCCGACTGGGGTCACAGGGCTCGGAGCCCATCCCAGGATTACAGGCGCGAGGCGGGACCAACACATCGCAGGGTACAAATACTCACACGAACACACTCACACCTTAGAGGCCAATTTGGGGAAACTGATTGTGTAATGGTTAGGGTGTTTGCCCCATGATCGGAAGGTCGCCGGTTCGAATCCCAGAACAGTTAAGGTACCACCGATGTGCTCATGAGCAAGGTACCGTCCCCAAGGTACTGCTCTCCAGGTGCTGCCCATGTTAGCTGCCCACTGCTCCTGGAGTATCTCTTTTACGGATTTATGTTCTGTTGGTACACACCTGTTCTCCAGGAAGGTCAGCGCCTGTCGGACGAAGGCCATCTGCATCTCCACGGCGACCCGGCTCTTCAATGTGTCTTTGGCCGGAACCAGCAGCACGTCCGTCATCTGCTTCACCATGAGCCACATGTCCGACACGTTCTACACGCACATTCAACCCCAAACATGTTAATACCAGAACTGTATCGTCATGTAAACCTTTCTTAAATAGTGCTGTAACTCAGCGCTGGGGAACTGCTGACGAAAATTAGTGATGCTACTAACTAGGGCTGTGTGACATCATGAAATATCAGATGAGGAAATTAAAATGTCTATGGTTTCATATTATACTCTATCGTTAATTTTGTGGTGTCGCAAAATACACTGCGTACGTCAACGTTTGTTGGATAATGGCTTGCAGTAGTCACCTGCCTTAATTTCTGCCTTAATTCTGAGTGTGCAGTGGAACTTTCACCAGTAAAATCTGGTGCGTGCGCACACTCAGTTCTCCATGTCCTCGCGCTCAGATCTATGGAACACCAACAGTGCCACAACTGACCTTAGAGGCACCTCACTACAGCACCATAAAAGGACTCGCCTTTAACAGCCATTTTACTGCGTAAAAAGCTGCATGTGACCACAAATCATTAGAGCACTGTAAAAAAAGGATGTTTTCAACAGCGTAAAAATGGCATTTTAACGAATAAAACGTAAAAACGGGTGTTTTACTGTCAATTGTGTAAAAACCTAGGTGAATTGTGGCACCTTTGGCGTTCCATTTGAGTGTGTGGAGTGTTTGGAGTTGACCATAGACATGAGAGTTTGCTTGCGTAAGTTCCACTGAAAATGTACTATATTGTGTATATCGTTATCAGGATGTGTCATTTCTAATACAATGGTAGGGGAAACACTGAAATATATCAATCAGAGACTCTTTAAGGAACTCCAATACCTCCAGTAACCTTGTGATTTGACATTACATTATTAACCCTCTGAGCCCAATTGCGCCCAGTACCGGGGGCAGAGCGGGAAGACTTTAAATAGTCGGTAAACGTCGCCGATAGAATCTCGTCTAAAAATCTCAGACTAATTCCACCTAAACATAACACAATTCCAACACCAAACACATAAATAAACAAAGAACAAAAACACTGCGTAGGCCTACGTGGAAGAAATACGGCTGTAGAATCTACACTACTATCGCTAACCATGCATACCGTATATCATACGAAAGCCCAGACTCCGCAGATTACACAGATAATGGGTTTTTTTTGGCAAACATGTATGCTGATTCCACAGTAATCTCACAAGTGATACCTTTATAATGATACCAAAAGCATAAAAACAGACATTGTGGTTGCTGAGATATACACATTTTATAAACATTTTTATTTTGAGGAATAATCTGTAAAAATCTGTCTCAGGGCTTAAAGGGTTAAAATCCTAAATATGGACTGGATAAATATTTTATTAATATTACTTTTACCACCATGTTTCATTTTTTAAAATTAAATATCCCAAGCACAAATATTTCACATTACTGGATGAAACAGCTTGGATGTAGTTACTACTTTTTCCTCTGTAGCTTGTAGTGAAGCTTAAATACTTTTAGTAACAAGAGCTTGTGGAAAAAGCTTCAAAAGCAGCTTCCCCAACTCTGGCCACCCGTTCAGAGCAGCTAGCAAAGTTGTAAATTCACATAAAATAAAGAATGATTTTCACCATTACCACTTTTTCTCACCTTATCGTCCAAACTCGCAGCCACCGACGTACACAAATCCACCAGGCTGGGCTGGACGTGGCCGTTAACGATCTTCTCGTTGAACACGTAGATCTAAAAAAAATGGAGAGAGAGAAGGAAGGGAAGAAAAGGCTCACAATCGCACAAAAGCACGACTCGTTCTATGTCCTGACCGTGAAGTGATGGACAATGAAAAAGAGGACGAACAGGATAAAAACGTTCAGGAGGTCGTCGTAAAAGAGGGTGAAGATGAGGAACAGCACGCCGCAGGCGATGTGGCGGCACATGACGACCGGCCTGAGAAACCAAACGACTGCGACCGGACGGAGAAAAACAAAAATGGAAAATTGGAGAGGAAGTGAGGCTTTAGTGCGAGGACGGAGATTACCCACAATGTCCCCATCGACGGCCAATCGATCTTTTGGATCAATGAGTGAGCTCGGCTTGCGCGACGTGACCCGATTTAGCCGGAGCGATCAGCAGAGCGGCCGCTGAGCTCATCACACCAGGAAAAGTTCCTGCCTGTGCTGAGGCCTTCATGTAGGACGCAAAATTCGGCTTTTAAAGCGAAATGTCATTAAGCCGTAAATGTAAACAAAACTCTTATATTATTATCACTAAAGTGAATTAAATTAAAGTGAATCACACTAGTGTGTGATTATTTGTCATTGTGAACACAGCACACTGCACCACAACCAAACAGTCCCTCCAGGACTTCATGGGCCTTTTTTAAGATTGGTGCGACCTAAAATGCCTGATATTGAGGCAGCTTTTTTTTTTTTTTTTCAAATTGCAGCGTTTTAAGGTCTTTTGTTGTAATAAAGTTGTTAGGAGCGGGTCAAAGTTGCGGAAAAATTTTGTGCTTTTGTTTCCCTTTATGATTCTTTAACAACAGATTAAAATGTAGGGACAAAAACCACTATTGTTTTGATTAACCATTAATCATTTAGTTATTTTTGTAGGTAAATGTGAGGCATTTTCGTCACATTTCCTGCGTCTTCTAAACGTAACAAGGAAGAGGGTTCACTGACATACTGTATGGCTCAAGATTTTGCGGGAAACGACAATGACTGGTCAAAAATTGTGAAAAGCACGGTAGTAATGAAGTGACAGCATGCATTTGAAATACTGTAAGTGACTGTGTGTGTGTGTTTATGTGTGTGTGTCCATGTATTTATCACATTGTGGGGACCTTTTGTCCCCTAAAACCACTTTTATCTGTTTTTTTGGGCTGTGTGGGGACATTTGAGAGGTCCCCATGAGGAGAAATGACTTTATAGAAAATTTGAGAAACTAAAAAAGGTAAAAGATGTGCTTTTGGTTACTGAGGTTAAGGTTAGGGTTAGGATTAGGTGTAGCTGTAAAATTATATACATCTAGTCATTATGGGAGTCTATGGAAGGACCTCACAAAGATAGTAATACATAGATGTATGTGTGTGTGTGTGTGTTTGTGTGTGTGTAGACTCACCTGTCTGCCATACGCCACCTCTACATTGTCCAGAGCAGTGCGTCCAGGAGCTCCCACATCACTAACAAAGCTTGGCTGCAAACACACACACACACACACACACATTAACTGTCTTGGTGATTTACGTGCACCTTGGATTACAAGATGCAAAAGCATTTAAGCTTGTGTGTGTGTGCGTGTGCGTGTTTGTGCGTGGCGAGTCTGTGTTTTTATCTTTCACAAATTTGTTTTAATCCAAACACAATGACCAGTGTAGCATGAGAGCCATTGTGGAGAACATAAGTGCACAACATTCAAGAATATGAGTGTACATCCACACACACACACTACACACTCACTCACACACACACACACACACATATTCACACACACACACACACACACACCCCCCAGGCCAAATGAGAATTTATCCATTCAAAAAAGAGAAAGCTCAAAATAGTTTGTGAAGCTTCGAAAGAGACACAAACTGCAGATAAATGCATCAGACCTTGAGAAAACACACACATGAAATCCCAACTGTATGGGGAGCAAAACTGCAAAACACAGCAGCAAAGCAAAGTGGAGCAGAGATGAGGAGAGCTCCCGGCACAGGAAGGGAACAGCAGGTGACACGTGGTGAATGTAACTGCTGTTTGATAATGAAAGCAGCAGGGAGACTCAGGACACACTTTAGTCCCCGATAGGAGAGTGAGAACCGCCATCATCCTCCAGTACGATGAGGGAGGAAACGAAGGCCACCAGTTTAGAACAGTCAACGTTGTTAAACATCACCAAACGGCAGGACGCGTTTCCAACACATATTTTATACTAGCTAAAACACACTCTGCTGTAGTGTGTGTGTGTGTGTGTGTGTACAGAATGTGCCACTAAAACATATGTGTGTGTATCAGACATGAGTGTGTTTGTCCGACATTTGGGTGTGTGTGCGTCTTACGTGTGTGCGACCGTGTGTGTGTGTATGTATGTGTGCCTTACATTAGTGTGTGTGTGTGTGTGTGTATCCAATGTGCGTACAATGTGTGTTCGTGTCAGGTACCTGCATGTTTGTCTGTTCAGCGTGTGTGCGTGTGTGTATGACCGACGTGTGCGTGTATGACCGACGTGTGCGTGTGCACGAGTGAATGTGTGTGCGCCAACACTTGTCTCATGTGTGCCCAACGTTGGTTTGCATGTCCTTTGTGTGTGTGTTCCACGTCCCCCTTGTATGCGTGTCAGACCTGTGTGAATGCAGCTATCCAACCTGTGTATGTGTTCAACGTGTGCGCGAGTCTGAGAGCCTGTGTGTGAGTCTGACGTGTGTGTGTGTGTGTGTGTGTGCCCAACCTGTGAGTGTGTGTTTGTGTGTGCAGACCTCTACGTCCTGGCTGAAGTCCAGCGCATCTTCTCCTGCTCCCAGTAGTGTGTGTAGAACTCTCTGCTTGACCTGCTCCCACTGCACCAACATGGACTCCCGGTGATACTCCTCCGCCAGCAGGAACGTCTGCACGCACACATCATCATCATCATCATGAGGGCTGCACCGATACCCTACCTATATCACGTATAGCTCTGGTACCGACTCTCACAGCTGGATGTGGTAAGGGAGGGTCACACTGGGTCACACATCTATTTAATTAACCCAAGTTGTTGTAGGTTTGTGCACTTGGTTATGTGTGGGCAGCAGAACTGCAGCAAAGTTGCCATTTGAAAGGACTGTTTTGACAGGATAGTGAGCAGAACAATCAAGACAACACACTACAAACACAAGTTGAATTTTATTCAAATAAATGATAAATGGAAAATCTGTTTCTGCCGGGAACCAACCTTATTTTCTTCACAGTACTAAGCTATAGAATGTGTCTGCATAATTACATCTCTGCCAATAAAGCAGACACTACGTCTCAAGTTATACCTACAGTGCCAGCACAACTTACACTAGACAGAGCTAAACATTACTATAGGCGCAGGTCGATTTGTCATCAGAAACTTGGTTTTCAAGACTGTCTCGACACAACATTGTGTAACGTATAAGAAGTTGGCCCTGTGACCACAAGGTCAAGCTCCGGACCTGTAAAAGTACCACTAAGGTACTCATGAGCAAAGTACTGTCCCCAAGCACTGCCAAAAAGCTGCCCACTGCTCCTTCACGGATGGGTGAAATGCTGATGTAACCATAGGAATGGGGGATGTGTTACCCGCTCCTTTTATTAGTTAAGGGAAAATGGTTATGCTGAGTGAAACTAATATGTTTGAATCTGTTGCACAGGGGAAAAGAGTTGGAGGGGGGAGACAATCTGGCAGCCGCCTGTTCTGGGTTCTCTCGCAATTGTTATAAAGTAAAGAATACCTCAATGTGAGTTAATGAGTGAAGTCTCTTTTATTCACTACCCGTAAGCCAGCGAGCCTCGTCTTCTGAGTAGACCGGTATTCAGATCCAGTAGCCTAGTATAGTCGTGATATTACACTGAGATCACATTTGGTTGTGGTGCACTGTGTGCTGTGCTGTGTTCACAATGACAAATAATTACTCACCTAAAATTCAATAGTCCCTCCAGGATTTCACAGGCCTTTTTATGAATTTGTTAAGGTCTAAAATGCCTGATTTTGCAGTTTTTCTAAAACATTCTGATGAAAATTGCTGCGTTTTTAGGCATTTTGTTACAATAAAGTTGTGGGAGTAAGTCAAAGCTGTGGAAAAATGTACAATTTTGTCCCCCTTTATAACGATTCTTTAACAATGAATCAAAATGAAGGGAACAAAACCATTATTACTTTATTATTTTTATTAATCACACGTTTCCTGCGTCTTCTAAACGTAACAAGGAAGTGAGTTCGCTGACGTATGGCTCAACATTTTGCAGGAATCAACAATGCTACAAGGTGCTACAAAATACCATCAAAGCAATAAAACACACATAAAACCATCAAAAGAATTCTACAAAAATAGAAAGGTTTTAAGTCCTTGTTTAAAACTGTCTATAGTGCCCTCAGAGTGTCACTTAAATGCACATACACATCAAACTCAATTCCGAGTAGTGCAGGACATCCTGCAAACAAAAGCATAAAGCAACGTACACACAGACACTATAATAAACCTTAAAACAAAGGCATAGAAGGAACACTAAAGTGTCTCGGGCTCAAAAGGCTACGAGAGTGAACACACGTGAAGGAGAACAGCATGAGAAAGAGAGAGAGACTCTAAAGCTGTATAAATAGGTTACTCTGCATGCGATGCAGTAAAAATAGCTGGCAAAGGGATACGAGAGCAGACTGGTATCTGCCAACACAAGTTTCATCACAAAACCATATTATATCGATTCAAGAGACAACTATTCAACGTCTGCCGATATGACAATGTCAGCTACGATATCATTTAGATTTGACTGCATTATCTTTTGTGGAAAAGGCCAACTGCACTTTAATTTGTATTATTCAACAATGATTAGTATTCTGATTAAGGAGGTACAATGATATCGGAGTCGGACCGATGCTTAGATCTGACCAACATTTCCAGACGATATTTGATGACATTTACTGTACGCGGGGAAAGGTAGCACTTGTGTCAGGCTTGTCCAACGTCCGAGGGGGCAGTTTATACAGCCCACGCCTTCTGTCTTAAAATGTATGCCGTTATTTTGTGCCGAAATTCTGAGCACGCAGTGGAACGTTCACCTGCAAAACTTGTCTTTCTGCACTCAACTCTGCCTGGACGGCCCCTTGAAGCCACTGGATTACTCGACTTGGCACTGAGTTACAAATGTCTCAAATTAGATATTCTGCGTTATTTTTACCACGCAGTGGAACTTTGGCAAGCAAAATATCTTGTCTTCATGCGCTCAACTCTTCCTCATTTATCGATATCGGTAGATATAAGCATGAAAATCAATGGATATCGGCATCGCCCTATAATTTAGAGATGCCACCAATGCCAGAGAAGTGACTATTACACAAGTGCACATCGCGATATCGATGCTGAAGCAATATATTGTGCAGCCCTATATATATACATACATACACATATATATATATATATATATATATATATATATATATATATATATATATATATATATATATAATTGAGATTGTGGTTGGGAGTGTGCAATGAGGTCTTGCTTGCTGCAGAAGGACGGGCATAAGGAAGCTCGAGTGGAGGAAGTAAGTGTGCCACTAACTGGGTCTGCCTTGGCGCCTGCTACCGATTTAGCCCAGACCCTGATTGAATCCGAGGACCTTTTGTCTATTTTGCGTGGTCTCCGAGGATCAGCGTGTGATAATTGCAAGCGCTCTAATTAAAACGTCTCCTGAACTGCAGCAGGAAACGATTTCGGAGTGAGAGGCGTCTCAAAGGGGGGACGAGGAGCAAGGTGACGAATTATCACCGAGTCGAAAAGGGCAAGAAGTGCACGTTAGGCAGCACCAAACTTTCCTTCTTTAATTAGAACTGCAGACGTGTGTACAGGCGTCAAAAACTGTAAGAACTGACCCACAAAAAAAAGTTTAGTCCACATCTTCAAATCTGCAACTGCCACCATGATGAGACGACGGAATACTAGGAGTGTAACGATACATCAGTGTGCATCGATACATTCATCAATGAGAAAATCTGAAAAATTAAAACATTTCAATCTTACTTTACATAGACCAGAAAGTAGGGGTGGGGGTTGATAAGATTTTATCGATATCGATGCCACTGTCGATTCTGCCTATCAGTCTGATTCCTTATCAATTCTCATATCGATTCCTGAGTAGTTTGATGAGGGTGGAAAAAGTAGTTCAACACATTCTTCTGCCCCAATCTTATTTTTCCCCAAAATGACGTCTCCACAAGACTGTGAACATCAACACATTCATATTGATATTCAGAGTTGTTATTGTGCAGAGACATTCTTTGGTTTAGTTTATGAAGAACAATAAAGGTTAGTGCAGGTGGAAACACTTCTTTATACGTTTGGAATCCATCTGGATATAGAATCAAATGATTTGCATGAATCATGCATTTTTCTATATTTATTTTTTACTCTCTAACACTATAGAATGGAATAAATATTTTCTAATTAATGGAAAATGAAGAAATACTGAAGTTTTGGTAATTTTTGAGCATTTGTACTGATTTTGGCCTATAACTCATTTTTGACTCATTTCTGGGAGAGAAGTACATTTTTGTCATGAGGTCGTTCCATATGAGAGCCGCGGCACAATAGCGCTGTGGACGCGCGTCGGGAATAAATAAATATCAAGTAAATGTCTGTACTGTCAGTAGAACGCTGGTGGTTGTTATTCATCAGCTAAAATATCAGTTTTGTCTGTAATAAATGGGAAGATTGAATTGAACTGGAAGGTTTTAGTGAATGTTGGACTTCCCTGTGTGAGTGGTGAGCGCTAACAAACGCAGCGTGTGTGTTTACATCGTGGAAAATATCATTCACGCTCATGATTCCTCGTAGTTGAAGGTCGAGTCGCAGAGAGAATCGTTAAGAAGAATCGATAACGTTGGAGGTGTAGAATTCTGATGGAACTGATCAGTTAGAACCGGTTCTGAGTCTGAACTGCTTTTCGACTCCCACCCCAACAGGAAAGTCTAATTATTATTAAAAGAGAAGACTGTTTTCCATTGAAATGTCTGGTTAGACTCAAAAATATCAAATTATATTTTAGCTGCTTTTTATGATTTGATATGAATGAAAGTGATGATATTGTCTCATATCGATCACTGAGTCCTGAACTGAACCAAACTGAAATCATATTGTTGCAGACTTTATTATACTGGCAGACTGTTGAACCGATATAATATTGTATTGTGATGATACTTGATTTACACAGAGTACCAATTACGCCTCCTCAATCAGGAGGTCCAACTTTCCGAGGGCTCAATTTATTCATAAGGAAATGACAATGAAAACATGAGTTTAGCTCAGCAAAACGAGCGCCTGGTTTCACAGGAGAACTATCTCTCTATCTTAGCTGACTAACTAACGTTGACTGAAGCAGGCTCTGAAAGACGATGGTGAATAATTCAACTTCTAGATGTTAGCTTGCATCCGTAGACCAAACACTTACAACAAGAACATGAAGCTTGTAAAATAGATTTACAACAAGCTAGACTTCTGCAGCTACTTATATTTACCAACACACGTCAAACAGCAGCATGACACACAACACCAACCAACCAGTCACTGATGACAATCAATCAACAAGTTGCTGCTTCTAGTAACTTAGCGAATGTGAGTTAATAGTATGGTAGGTAAGGTGCTCTTATCATACTTTTCTATGTGGTAGTATGCATCTCAGGAAATAGCTGGGGTTGTAGCTTAACGGCTTTCTACACACTAGGTAGTGCACATGGAGTGTCACACGTACACCAATTCAACTTGGTACACTACATAGGGTGAGAAGTGACGTTCTTAAAATGTGCACTACACTCAAAGTGCTCCACCCAGTTCCAGCTCAGTGATATCTTCCCCTTTATTACAGACAGAACTTTTAGCTGCTAAATAACAAAAGCAACCAGCGTTCTACTGACAATACAGCCATTTACTTGATATTTCCAGTTAGAGCTGGGCGATATGAACAAAAACATTATCACGATATTTTTTGGCATACTGATCGATTTCGATAATTATCATGATATTTTGTCATATTGTGGTTTTTTGGGATTCTTATACAGACTAAATGAACAAGTTAAAATAATCAAACAATATTAAACAAATACTTTTCAACAAATTTCTACTTAAAGCGGTCTGAGCACTGAGGCAAAAAAAAAAAAAAAAAAAATTCCGCTGAAGGCACTTAGCACTCATAGGATTTGTTTTAAAAACAGCAGCTGCCAAAGAACGGCAAAAGAGAGTCGTCAACACCTCACTTCCACAGCGTTTTCACGGTGCTTGTTGTTGCTAAATTACAAAAAGCCTCATCGGGTACTTTCACATTCGTATTTTATTATTTATTTCCTAGGCGGACGTAGTTAAGGCGGGACGCATTTGTTGTCAAAGCGGCCACGGTAACTATAAAGCGCTGCGGGAAACCGTGCATTTTCATCGCCTTATTCACTCTATGCAGCGTCCTGGTTGCCAGACATCTTAGAGTCGCGATATACTTAATGCTACGTGACGAGTGCGCTTGTGGACACTGCTGCTACGTTAAGTGACAGAAGCATAGGAAGAAGTAGAAAGCAGCATCGCGAGAAAACATTTTGCTGTGAAATGAGGGAAAAAAGATAAAAATGATTTGTATTCGGATGTTACAAAGGTGCAAAAAAGACGTCGAAACCATTCAGCCGTGCTGCTGGTCAACAACGATGCTGACGTCACGTGGCTAAACTTTAACATACAGCCGCCCCAATTATTGCTGGTACTGCAACTCTCGTAAATTTATGACAAAATGCTCAGCAGATGCGTCAAGCGCTCTGAACGTTAAGTGTATCTCAGCACGCGACCGCTTTGCTAATGTTTCCACGCGGCTTCTTCATGTGCTATGGACAAATTTGCATCATTGGCCGCGATTGGCTGTTATGCCAAGCTACATAATCAGCCAAAGATACTGTCTATCTCAAGGCGCTGTCGCATAGTGGACAAACAAGTGTGATCGAATTTTATAGCTTACGTTTATCATCATTATCGCCATCACATTTTTCTCGATAAAAAAATCGAGATCATTTTATCGCCCAGCACTATTTTCAGTATTAATTCAGGGACGCGTGTTTCTTGCGTTATTGTGTGGAACGCCATCATGCCGAAAAATGTAGTTCTCTCCCAGAAACCAGTCTAAATCCCTTATAATAATTTTAAAGTAAAAAGAGATATGGTATCGGTATTGGCGGCTGTGTATCGGAATCGGATTGGAACTGAAGAAATGTGAACCGGCCCATCCCGAATAATAATATATAATATAATAATAAAGAGATAAATAATAGAATAGAGAGGTAGGGTTCTAATAAGGTGCAAGACAAGAGAGCAAGCAAGTCACAGATTCTGCATAAAGAGATCTCAAAAAGAGAAAGTCATGACATGATAGTGCAGGAAGAAGAGGATGTGGGTTATGGATTAAATTTTGATTTGAGGTCGTATGGCCCTGCCCTAACTTGACACAGAAGATGAACGTGTTAGACGGCACAGAATGTGAGAGACGGTGTTGTGAAGATTGACTTACCCTGCGTCGAGACTCCTCGATGACCGACAGCAGCGCATTGTCCCTCTCGTTCTTCAGAAAGCCCTGGAAAAAGCCAGAAGACACGGCCTGGAGGTTAAACGTACTGCAACCTACTTTTCCTCCTCCTCCTCCTGTTCTCTGCATGCAAAGCACACGCCCTCTCCTTCTTCTTCTCTCTCCCTCCTCACCCTCCCTTCATCCTCCGAGGCAGGAGCTCCACAGGCCGGGCCCCGAGATGGAGAATTGCCATCATTATCACAATTGCGTCTAAAAATGTGCTTACCATCGACCCGACGCTGTAATTCCATTCCTCTGAAAGGGCGGCGGCAACACGCTCGGCCTCGCCCTCCTGCGCGCTTCTGAAAACCTTTGAGAAGCTTCTAGAAGCACTGCGCACTTTTTCCACCCCGACAGCCCACACTCACGAATATACTGTACGCGCGGTAGCATATGGCGTCTAACCGGTACCTACGAGAGATTTGAGGGCGTGTAAGGGAACTGATAAGAGCTAACGTTTCTAGCAGTTTCTGCATGTTTCTGGAACGGGTTTGCTTGACGCAGAGTTCTGATGAACTTGACGAGAACAGAGTTGTGCGAACAGTTCAAATAGAATATCATAATTATTATTGCACATGTATAACAAAAATGGCTGTTATAGATAGATAGCAGAGTTGTGAATTAAAAATGGAGAAAGAAATTACAGATGAATAAGTATCATAATAGTATATAGAGTATTTTGTAAATTGAGTAGTTACTCACGCATATGTGATCAGCAGGACAGTAGTATGTATTTGTAATTGCATGAGTTTAGATATGACATTATTTTCTTTATTTTTTTCACCTACCAAAAAACAAATCTAAATGTAAAATATATATAACAATGTTTAAATTTCAAAAATAAAAACTATACAAAAACATTTAATAGTTATAGGCAATAAAACATTCTAAAAATAAAACTTTGTAAAAACTATTTTTACATACATAATATAATAAAAACATAATATATGTAATTTATTAGGTACAGCAATATTGCATGTAATTTATATAATTTAAAATGTAAAAGAATAGTTCATAGTCCTTTTCAAACACGTCTTAATATAAATAAAGTTTTTGAAGATATTTTACTGTCCAGTGCTATAACATATGTTCTTATATTTTTGAAATATATATATAAAGAAAGAGAGAGAGAGATGACAGTTTATTTTAATGGCCAAAAACAACAGAACGCACCACAGGGTCTTTTTCTCCTTTTACACATTTAAAAAGACCAAACTGGATTTCTCGTCGAGGATGCGCCCACACACTGGCGCGAGAGACAGCAGATGGACTCGATAACGGTCAGTTATGGGGACAAAAAACAATTCACTGCAAAAGTCTGCTAGAAGAATTAGCTCTGCGAAAACTGCCATGAAACCAAACCCTTTACATGCCACCACAGACGGAGGAATATGAGTAAACGTTCACTCTCTTACACTCGACAGAGAAAAGCTGGGAACTGCGGGGGGAGGGCACCGATGCAGTTTCCTCTCGTTGTGGTTTAAGAAATAAATTACAGCATGAATGTTGATGAACACATTAATTCATCCCGTCACAATCTTTTACTTGGATTTTTTCGGTACTGGTGTAGTCAACCCCCCATCTCTTTTACCATCATCTTTCAAGTGCTGAATCTGCTGCAATATTCTCCGGGACAGAAAAGCAAATAAATCTGCCGGCACATCCATCACATCCATCCCCCCCCATCGCTTTTACAGTGAACTTTAAGCTGCTGAATCAGTCGCCTTCTTCTCTAGGAAAGACAAGCAATGACCACAGATGATCACATGAGTTCATCCATTCATTCTCGCATCTGAATTTTCGGTACTAGTCCACCTTTCCCCCCCACCAACCCACCCTTTACAACATTTCCTTTAAAGCACTGACACAATCACCTTTTTCTCTAGCAAAGAAAAGGGGAAAATATCTGTTGGCATGAACGTCGAACACATCAATTCACTCAGTCACTCTTGCATCAGAATTTTTCAGTACTAGGCTGAAGTCCACCTTCGTATTCATTATACCGTTATCTTTAAAGCTTCAACTTGGTCACCTTTTTCTCTACAAAAGAAAAGGATTTTAAAAATCTGCTGTGATTGAAGGTCAACGAACAACGGATCCATGAATTCATCGGTTCATTTCCTTTTCTGAATTTTCGGTACCAGGTTATATATTACAGTTATCTATAAAGTGCTGAATCACTTGCCTTTTAACCCTAGAAAGAACAGCTTAAAAAATCTGCCAGCATGAATGTCGATGATTGCGTGGATTTCATTCATTCTCGCGTCGGAATTTTCGGTACTAGGCTGAAGTCCAACTTCCCCCACTGACCACCCCCCAACACTCTTACTCCTTTTACCGTTATCTTTACAATGCTGACTTAGTCACCTTGTTACCTGTAGAAATGAAAAGCAGAAAAACGGCTGGCATGTCGATGACGCCATGAATTACTTCATTCATTCTTGCCTCGGAATTTTCGGTACTAGGCTGAAGCCCGCACCACCCCTCCTACTCCTGGTACCGTTATCTTTAAAACGCTGACTGGATCCCCTTTTCTCTAGAAAGGTAAAGGATTGTTCAACTTTAATGACATAAACGTCGACAAACAATGTATACATGAATTCATCCATTCATTCCCTCTTCAGAATTTTCGGTAACAGGCTGAAATCCACCTTCCCACTAACACCACCCCACACTCTTACTCCTTTTACTGTTAGCTTTAAAACGCTGACTTGGTCGCCTTTTTACCTTTAGAAAATTAAAGGGTTTTTTAAAATCCGTCGTGATGAACGTCGACGAACAACAGACGCATCAATGCATTCCCTCCTCGGAATTTTCTGCACTAGGCTGAAGTCCACTCCACCGCCCCCCTTTCCCAACGCTATCTCCCTCCCTCCCTCCCTCGGGGGGTTAAACCCCTCCGTCTTTCCCGGTGATGGGCAGCTGCAAATGAGGATTGATTCATGGTGACTTGGGGGAAAGCATCGTCTAAATGACGTGTGAAGGAAGGCGTTGGAGCCGGCGGTGATGTCGAGGGGGGAGTCGGCGGCTGATTCGGGAGCACAATGTGGGGCTGAGAGATTTCTCCTACAGCCCTTACTCGAGGGAAGAATGGAAAATCAAAATGTTAAATAATAAAAAAATAAGACGCTGCAGCTGCTGCTTTTTGGGTGAAATTTCTTTCTTGCTCAGTCATTGTGGCCCCCGTCCTCTACGCAGGGCCCTGAGAGACGCCGGCGCCACCCACTGGCCACCAGAGAAAGAGGGGGAGAGAGTGGGAGAGAGAGCTCCCTCATCACTGAACAGGTTCAATCCAGTTTGCAAACCTACAGCTTGAAGAGCGTTTTTCCCTTTTACTATGTTTACTTCTCATATTAAAGATGGTATCATGCTTGAGCAGGGGGCGGCTCATTTTAAGAACTGCTTTAGATATTTCTTATTAGTCTCACAGATCATATCGAATTATAAAGCAGTTATTATCCCACACTGAGACGAGCGCTTGTCAAGATAAAGTTAGTACGTATAAGTATCATCCAAAATGATAGCATTTATTGAACGGTTACAGACAAAGAGAGCAGCTCACAGCCAGGCGGCCATGCACTCGTATCCAGCTCTGCACGTAGGTGGAAACAAGGAGAGAAGCTACTGAGATATTCTGGAACGTTCAATATTTGAAGCTTGATTTCCAGGGCGGTATTTTAACGTGAATCTATACTTCCTTATTGCAAACATGCTACACAAAGGCCACCACGTCCGTGAACTGTGACACGTAAATGACATATTAGTCTTTTTGAAATCAGGAAAAATCAACACACAATTTTAAACCTTCACTTATTCATCCTAGAAAACCCACAATAGCCATCAAACTCAAGACAATCGCTGGATAATAATCTCAGGTATACTTGCTGACTCACATTTTCACCTGTGCTTTTTGGAGACAGAGCCCCACCTCTGACCGCTAGCACTTATGCCACTTCTCGAACAATGAACGGGAGAGAATGGGGGAGAGGAACCCCACCCTAATCATTCCAGCACTTCCTGTATGGCAAACTGGGGCTTCATCGTTATCATCATCAAACTCTTTATTAGGAGCGGAGGCGGAAAAATCAACAAATATTCTGTACATTCTGATCCACGTCGCACGTCCGAGCCTGATGCAAAACCCGAATCGTCATTATCATCATTACCAAACTCACTACCAAAAGGGCGTGTTCCAATCCATACGTCCAGACCGAAGTCTCCATCATCACCACCTTCATCATCACAAACCCTTTAATCAAGAAACGTTCTTTACATTCTGCTCCATTTTGTAAATTTGTATGGGCTCTGTCATTATCATCATCATCATCATCATTATCATCATCATACTCTTTAACAGTGGAAAAAAAAATCAACAAATATATGCTTTCTGTTTTGTATATTTAGGTCTAGAATGACCAAACAGGCTTCATTATCATCATCATCATCACCATCACCATCAATAAACTCTTTAAAGGAGTAAAGGTGAAAGCATCGACGAAGACGCAAGCTCCGTTTCGTACGTCCACAAACGTGCTTCGTCATTATCACCATAAAACTCGTTAAAGCACCAAAGATGGAAGAATTAAGAAATAAACTGAGTCAGAAAAGATGTGTGTGTTTGCGTGCATACTTGTGAGTGAGTGTGCAAGTGTGTAATTGTGCACCGGCAGCACGCATGTGCGTACGTACGTGTGTGGCGGTGTGTGTGGGCGATACTTACTGGTGCCGGGGTTCAACCTGTCGGTGTGGACGTGCGACTCGGTGCAGGTAAGCTACTGCTGTTATCTTTTCTTTCCCTCTTTCTCTTTTTCCCTCGCTTCAGGAAGTGTGCCGGCGCCATTCTGGGGCGTTTTCTGACCTCGCTTGCCACCGGTCCTGCGCGCTCCCTCTCTCCCCACGCCGGCAGAGTGGTCCGAACCCAGATCTGTGCCACGAGCGGCTGCTTTATTGTGGGAGGAGGAGCGTACCAAGTCGGTGTTTAGACAAAGGGGGAGCGATTATTCCTCCTCCTCCTCCCTCCAGCATCCCTGCTGTCCCTCTCTTTCGCTCTTCCTTTTTTATCCATCTCTGTATCCTTCTTCCCTTCCCCCCCTCCCTCTCTCCCTCTCTCTCCCCTAGCGCAATGCAATTATGGTAATGGATTTTTTCCCCTCCCTCCCTCTCCTGATGGCTTCCGACATCCTGTCCAGAAATTGGGCTAATAATCCTCTTAAGAGTCATGTTTAGTTAATGAGGAGAGTGCAGTGGCTTTTTCGGGCCGTTTGGATGGGGTTGGCCAGGGCGAGTACCGGCAAACGGCACGTGTGCAGCTATTTCACCCTCCTGCCCTGACGTGGCTGTGTGTGTGTGTGTGCGTGTGTGTGTAACCAGACGACAGGGAGTCTGCTCTCACAAAGTGAGCATCAGAAAGATAGAAAGGGCAAAAAAAAAAAAGAATCGCACTACACTGCCAACCAGACAGCGACATTACGATCGTCGAGTCAAGGGAAAGGCAGCTAGTCTCTCCTCTGCTATGTACTTATTCTTTCTTTCCGATCCACCCTTGTCCTCCTCCAGCGTTCCTCCGCTCCCCCACTTTGCTATAGGCTTGCCTTCCCTCACTCCGCCCTCCCCTTCTTTGTCTCCCTATAGCTACGACTACACAACAGGGATGCTGCAACCGGCACGTATTGGCACAAAGCTCGTTTGCAAGGACGCGACAAACAAGTTACACTGGGATTTTATCAGGAAACACACACACACAATCGTGAACTCGCGTAGAAAGCCGAAAGCGGCGACGCCTCGTCGGGGAGAGAGAGAGACCCCTTTGTCTTCATGACTAGCAGCTCGGAAGCCTTAGAGAACAAAAAAGCGGGACAATAACTACATAAACTGGATCATAACTGTGACACATACTTCTAGAGGAGATGTCAGACAAGACTCGTCAAACACAAAGATATATATACACACACACAAACACTCTTCAGGACAGCGCCTATATAGTTCAATACATTTCACAGGAAAGGAGGTGATAGCATCTAAACAGACTGTGAAAAGCACTTTGAGACTGTCACGTTGCAAAGACGAGTGCTGTATTTGCAAAACACATAAAGCCAGCAACTCTTAGGGGTGTAATGATACAGAGTGATCAACAAGCCCATAACGTCCATCATACATTATACAAGAATCCTCACAGTACGTTATTATATTGATTCAACAGACGATTTCTTGTCTGCCAATATCAATAAGTCTGCTATGATACGATTTCGATTTGAATTTCAGACATCATAGGCTGATCATAATTCTCCTGTTCAACATAAAGTGATGAAAGTGAAAGTAAGCAATTGTCACTGTGAACGCAGCACAGTGCACCACAATGAAATGCGCCTGTGAAGCAGCAGTGGACAGCTAACATGGGCAGCAATCGGGAAGCAGTGCTTGGGGACAGAACCTTGCTCATGAGTACCTCGGTGGTAACTTTACCGGTCTGGGATTCGAACCGTCTAATCAATGTATTCATTTTGGCTCGCTGATCACTGAATCAATGTTTTGATGAAGACTGATCTATTGTTACATCCCTAGTGATAATGTGAAGAAATGATGTGCTAAGAAATAGTGAGGATGGACCAAAGAAACCATGAATGGGCACTGGAAGAGAATGGGGAGGAAGAGAGGAACAGCAGAAAAGAGAAGGAGAGAGAGAGAGAGAGAGAGAGAGAGAGAGAGAGAGAGAGAGAGTGCTTTATTGCCAGGCACTAAGTGCAATTCCAGTAAAGCGAACATTCTGCCAGCCTCACCACAGAAATCTCTCGGCTGAGGAAGGACAGAGCAAGGGAGGGGGGTCGGGAGAGAGAGAAAAGAGAGGGGGGGAGCAGGAGAGGGGCAGAGAGAGAGAGAGCGAGAGAGAGAGAGAGAGAAGTGGGAGAGAGAAAAGTGATAGAGGGAGAAAGATAGACAGAGAGACGAGAGAGAGAGAGAAAGGGGGAGAAAAGGGGAGAGAGAGTAAAGAGAGAGAAGGGGAAAAGTGGGAGAAAAAGAGAGGAAAGAAAGAGAGAGACAATGGGGCAAGAGGGGAGAGAAAGAGATGAGAAAGAGGGAGAAAAATAGAAAGAAAGGGGGGGAGAGAAAAGAGAAGAGTGGGAGAGAGAGGAGGAGAAAAGGGGAGAGAGAAAGAGTGAGAGAGGAGGAGGAAGAGGACGCACTGAGCCTTCAGCACGTCCTTCCAAACCTAAGCAAATCAATAAGCTGATGTGATGAGTCAACACAAGACTTCAATGGAACACACACAATATATCTCTTAAAGTAGGTTTAAAACATTTAATATTTCAAATTATTCAATCATTTTAATCTTAATCTTTTTTTAGAAAGACAAATGATAAAGCTTCCTAATAACATTTATAAAGAATAAAGAGTGGGATTAAGGCCAGCGTGATTAACATGTACACTCTTTAGTTTACACATTTTAATATTTTATTGAACAATGTTAGTGAGACTTCAAGCCATAAACATGTCATCTTCATGGAAAAAACAATGAAGATCATTTTAATGCCCAGTGCCATTTACTAGGGATGCACGATGAGGGAATTATAGACCAATGCCGATATCTGATATTCTTTACTGTATATCCCTAAATGAGTAAAGACAAGATATTTTGCTTGCCAAAGTTCCACTGCGCCCCCAGAGTTTGCCACAAAAATAACACCACAACTCTGACATTGGGACAGTTGGTGGCGTAGAGGTAAGGTGTTCGCCCCGTGATCAGAAGGTCGCAGGTTCGAATCCAGTGCCGGTAAAGTTACCACTGAGGTACTCATGAGCAAGGTACCGTCCCCAAGCACTGCTCCCCGGGCGCTTGTTATCTGCCCACTGCTCCTTCACGGATGGGTCAAATGCAGAGCTCACATTTGGTTGTGGTGCACTGTGTGCTGTGCTGTGTTCACAAAGACAATCACTCACTTTCATTTCTAACATAGCATCATCAAGTGAGCATGAGCAAGGGCATAGCATTTTCAGTGTAGTGCACAACATTCTGAGAAAAAGTCACTTCCTGCCCTATGTAGTGTACCAAGTCAAATAGGGTGTGTGAGACTCTCCATGTGCACTACCTAGTGTGTAGAGAGCCATTAAGCAACAACCCCGGCTATTTCCTGAGATGCATACTACCACATAGAAAAGTATGATAAGAGCATCTTACCTACCATGCTATTAAGTGCGGCAGTACGCGGCTTGGGACACAGCCCATGTGTGAGGCAAACAGGCATTTTAATTAGTTTTTGTGTGTGCAGGCAGAGTTGAGTGTGTAAAGACAATAGATAAAAAATAGTGCTATACATTAAGACAGAAGGCACGGGCCGTATAAAATCACACATCTGACTTTGGACAAGTCTGGCACTAGCGCTACGTCAAATATCGACTGGAAATATCAGGCAAAATCTAAGCGTCAGTCCAATGATGATGACTTAAAAAAGACAATTATCATCCGATTCCGATATCCCAGTGCATCCCTACCATTTACGCTGTATGTATGAGTAATAACTAATAACAAATAATGCAATGTGGCATTGATAAAAGGTAAAATCCGAGCCAGAGGCCCACTGCTGCTGTGCATTGAGCAGGACGGATCCCCACAAAAGGCCACCTCCAGGCAGGCTGCAGCTAATCTTTCAGGCTGTACTGTAATACAGATTAAATTCCCAGCTGTAATCTCTCCTCCCGGTTTCTCTCTCTCCCCCGTCGGGATTTAAGTCTCACATCCAGCCTGCACTTTAAGCGCCTCCAGCGCATGCGAGATGAAGATTGACGTGATGAAAATTGTCCGGATCTAATTCATCCACTTGTGAAGCGCTTCAAAAGCGCACCAGTGAAAACTAGGCCGAGAGCCGCAGCTACCAGAGCGGGGAACTAGCACTCAAACGAAACGCTATGCTGATCAATAATCTGTCAATTTTTACAATTAATCAGTTAGCTGGGTCTTGTTAAATAAACTAACAAATGTTTAATATCCAGTCTAACCGCTGAGAGACAGAGAGAGAGAGAGAGAGAGAGAGAGAGAGAGAGAGAGATGGCGGGGGGCACAAAAAGACAGAAAAATGGAGAGAGAATGAGAAAAAGAAAATGAAACAGAGAGATAAAAGAGAGGGGGGAGAGGAGAAAGAGAAAGAAGAGAGAGACAGACAGAGAGAGAAAAATGGAGAGAGAATGAGAAAAAGAGAAGGAGAAAGAGAAAAAGGAAGAAATAAAAAAAGAGCAAGAAAGAACAAGAGAGCCACAAAGAGGAAGAGAGAGAGAAAAAAAGACAGAGGAAAAAAGGAGAAAGAAGAGAGAGAGAGAGAGAGACAGACGGGGGGGCAGAAACAAACAGAAAAACAGAAAGAGAGAGAAAGAGAAAAAGAAAAAGTGAAAAAGAGAAGAAAGAGATAGAGCAAGAAAGAAAAAATGAGAGCCACATAAGTAAAGAGAGAGAGAGAAAGAGAGATAGAGCGAAAAAGAAAAAGAGCCACAAAGAGAAAAAAGAGAGAGAAATTGAGAGAGAGAGAGGCGGGGAGGGGAAGAGAAAAACAGAGAGAGAGAGAAAACTCATATTAGACTCCAGACAGAATGTTCTACACTGTATGTGTGTTATGGTGTGTGTGTGTGTGTGTGTGTGAGATTCCGCCCTCTGGTGTACACTAACCATATAACAGAGTAAACAGGTTAAAATGAAATATATTTCACACTTATTTTGCCCTGATATATCACATTTTAAAGCCAAAGTATGCACAAATTCATTCTGCAGTTACACGATAACAGAAAACATCACACTTGCCCCGAACTACGGCTGCACTGAAGCAATACACATATACGGCAGTCATCCTTAACATTTTGGCACCACGGACCAGTTTCATTTCGGACTATTTTTCCACGGACCCTGGTGTGGGGGACGCAACGTGTAACTAAACGCAATAAAGTGCATCATATTCAACTTATTCACCAAGTGAGTTGCTGTACTGCCACCTAGGAGCCACAGATGGAAGTGTTGATTCATTAAACCCCCTACAGACTGCCATGGTTAGGGATGGGTGTCACTACGATTTTAACAGTACTACTACTGTTACCAGTACTGCTTATGGGTCCGGTACTTTAACGGTATTCATATCGGTACTTTTTGGAGATAAAATCAAATAAACATTTAACAAATCACTTTTATTATTCAACAAAGCGTCGACAAATCCTCCTCTCGCATGGGAGTTACAATATTACTAACATCACTATAATCAAATAAAAACAATCCTCTTTGTTGGTTTTAATTCTTTCTAACGATTTCTCAGTCCACAATAAGATGGTGTGCATTTACTGAAGCGTTTTACAATATCACATAAAATAAAAAGCTGTGAATCTGCTGCAGGCAGGCCGTACTTCTCATATATTTCAATGTCTACTACGTATTATATTAAGTTGATATTAAGTTAAGTATCATGTGATTGTGTACGTGTGCTTTTATATGTCTTACAATCTATTAAAATGTTAAAATTTGTGTGCATACTCTCGCAGATCGGGCTGGCTCCACCAGATGTTAGTATACAAATCACATACAGCCATAAGCAGAACACAACTTTCCACATACGCACACAGATCGGGCAGCGACACCAGCGTCTGTGTGAGAGTTTCCCTGAGCATGGTGAGAGAACACTCTAGATTAGCGTCTTAATCAGTAACAGAGCTGCTCAGATCAACTGGGAAAGATTACTTTAAGCAGAAACTAAAAATCTGATTTATTCATTTTTCCAGTACCGAAAGTGTTACCGTTAACGTCAGTCTTTATCCAGTCTATAATCGTTAATAATTTAGCTCAGGGGCCGTTTTGTAGCAGGTTTCGGTACCCATCCCTCGCGATGGTCGGTAAAAATAACAATTTTTTTCATCTCGACCTTGCAATTTTGACCAATTACCACAACTTTTCCACAATTTTTGACCAATCATTGTCATTTCCTACAAAACGTTGAGGCATACATCAGCAAATTCACATCATTCATTCATTTTCCGAACCGCTTTATCCCAACTGGGGTCGCGGGTCACCTACGTCATACATCAACAAACTCACAGATGCAGGAAAATTGCGATAAAAACGTCTCACACTTACCATCAAAAATAACTAAATGGTTAATGTTTAAATTAAAAATAAATTAAAAAATAATTGTGGTTTTGATCAATTTGTCTAATTAATTAATTAATGAATTTAAATTAATTGTTAAAAAATAATTATAAGGTGGGGGGAATCACAACTTGTTTCTGCCACTTTGACTTGCTCCCCTAACTTAATTGCAAAGAAGCAGCTAAAAACACTGCAACTTTCATCATTTTTTTTTTTTTTTTAGAAAAGTTGCCACAAAATCAAGAATTTTAGGCCACAATCTCAAAGAAGACCACCGAAATCCTGGAGGGACTGGGTTATCAATAAACACTGATATCAGATCGATACTCTAGCCCAGACGGCCCAGATACAAAGCATAGGTATCAGTATCGGTGCACCCCTACCCCAAAATAGCAAGAACACAACCACCACACATTGTGCCGGGCGTAAAACAGAGCTCTTGGTTTTCTCAATACCTCCATCTACATTGCTAGAGACTCCCTCACCTGAATATCTGCATCCTTCACAGGTTCCAGTGGCTCAAAGGTCGTAGCTGCGCTCAAACTCTCCAGCCTCTGGGAGATATGGAATATGTCCATACCCCTGGAGCCCAGCAGAATGGAGCTGGAGAAAAACAGCAGATCAAAATCTCATGTCATCAAAAGAAGGAAAATGCAACAGTTCAGAACACCACTATCAGAGGACACAACTTAATCCACATTTAACTTAACTTTTAAATAAATATTAAAGGATCTTCCTAAAGCACTGATTTTTACTATAACCAGAATACACTACAGGCTGCCTCTCAAATAAACTAAACTGTAAGTCAATCAAATAAAAATGCTTTAGAACCTCAAGCTGCTCCAGGGAGACTGTCCCCGTCATCTGCTAAATGCCATAAATTTAATGTAAGTGCGACATCCAAAGACTGTGTAACTAGGGATGCATGATGATTTCAGAATTATATCAGAACCGGTCGATAAGTGCTAACTTATGCTTAGATTTGTCCGATATTTTATGACGCATTCACTGTACGCCGGAGAGGTCGCGTTTGTGCCACATATGTGCAAAGTCTGACGTGGGACACTTCTGTCTTAAAACCAATGGCATTATTTTTGTGGAAAAATCTGAGCGCACACAGTGGAACATTCACAAGCAAAATCTCTTGTCTTTACTCGCTCAACTCTGCCTGCACGCGTGATTTTTTTTTTTTAATCACTAAATTGCGTGTTTGTCTCACTTTGGCTCACACATGGGCTGTGTCCTGAGTCACGCACTACTGCATTTAATAGTATAGTAGGTAATGTGCTCTTATCATACTTTTCTATGTGGTAGTATGCATCTCAGGAAATAGCCGGGGTTGTAGCTTAACAGCTCTCTAGGCACTAGGTAGTGCAGATGGAGATTCTCACACGCCTTACTTGACTTGGTACACTACATAGTGTGGAAAGTGACTTGTATGGATGGAGACTGAATAGTAAGCATAATTTTTAGACTGTAGAAAACATGTTTATGACTCATTTAAAATGATTTAAGAGGTGTTGATGGTCTAAAAAGAAGAGGCTTGCCTCTGGACCAAGGGGTCATGGGTTCAAATTCTAACTTCAGCACTACCACCACTGGGGCCCATAACAAGACCCTTAACCCCAAGTTGCTTCAGGGAAACCAAATCTTGATAAGAGCGTCTACTAAATGTTGTATATGTAATGCAAACATGACATCCTGAAAACAGCAGATTTTAGAGCAAATCAGGATTTTATGATTGCAGAAAAACGTTATTTGATTGGCTTACATTCCATCTCCTTAATCCCTCAGGCAGCTTGCATAAATTGTAATAATAAAAGCACTGTGGAAACTCTGCTGAACACTGTTGAAGAGCAAGTAAGAACTCACGCTTTGACATCGGCCGTGTCCTGAGAGGTGCGCGTGAGTGTTCTGGAGCGCAGTCTCTCCCCGGCCTGCTGGATCTCCTGGAGGCTGCGCTCGACGTGAGGCAGCTCGGAGACCGCCTCCGTCTCGGCCGCCAGCTGCTCGGCCTGCTGCAGCAGCTCCCCGAAACCCTCCGCATCCATCACCGCACCTGGCCCAGCACCAACAAAGTTCATAATTAAACATTTAATTATTGCAATATTCTCTATTTATATATTATAAGCTCGTTGTTACTAATCCTGTAATATATTTTGTGTGACAAGAATGAGGAAGATTTGAATAACTTAATGTTCTTCATATTGTAAAAGAGAAATTGAAATAGGCTAAAACTAAGATAATTAAAAAAAATAAAATAAATGTTTTGCATATAATTTTATAAACAATTGTATGTATAAATGTACAGTTGTGTCTCAGTATTTTTAATTCTGTCACATCAGTTCAAGAACACATGCTTCATACTCAAAAGCAAGGTTCCACAGTAAAGAAGTTATTTGAAGCATTATTAATGATTATTTATGGTAACAGTAGGGTGTTCACCCCGTGTTCAGAAGGTCGCAGATTCGAAGTCCAGGGTCAGTAAAGCTGTAACTTTAATTATTATTATTATTATTATTATTATTATTCACAGATTAAATTTTTTACACAATACCCCTCTAAATGTCAAAGTTATTTTAGTATTCCACATTTTGCACCCATGATTTACGCATAAATACTTTCGATATTTTTTTACATGATATTTTATGGATTTGTCTCATTATCGTCGGCGGGACAAACTCTCTTTGACAGACTAGAGAAGCCGCTAAACATTAGTTAGCATAGCGTTAGCCACAATGGCTACTAACCTAATTCGACTCCAGCTGTTCAAGTCTGCCACAGTAACTGAGTACAAAATGGGCTAATTAGCTGTGGGTAAAGAGAGAAAAATAATGAAAAATGTGATTAATATTGTTAATACGATTATAGCCAGTTAGCTGCACTGCTAACAGCCTCCGGTTCAGGCACGCTAACAGCAGCAACACGTTTCGTGTGAGGTAAAAGTGAAAGTAGGTTTGTGAGGTAACTTTTATCTGATGAAAAACGTTGATATTATTACGCGTTTTTGTGACTTACCCCTTATACTGTCCCAATGTCCAAAGCGTAGAGAGTAAAGTGTAACACGGTGATTTAGAGTGTAGTAAAGCGGCTGCTGCTACATCCACATGACGAGTCCACTCCCGGGTTGTCCGCAGAGCACGCTGATTGGTCGAGTTTGACGCCAAGGTTGCTGATTGGTCAAGTTTAACGCCGAGGGTGCTGATTGGTCGAGTTTAACGGACGCGCGTCGCACATTCAAAATGAACTTTATATATAAAGCATAAGCGTAGTGTGGAGCGACACCCGTATGAACTGTAGATGTATATACTGTATGTTTGTCAGGGGTGGAAGTAACGAATTACAAATACTCACGTTACTGTAATTAAGTAGATTTTTTGGGTACTTGTACTTTTATGAGTAGTTTTTCAAGTGTGTAATTTTACTCGTACTCGAGTACAATTTACACCATGTAATCTACTTCGCTACTTATAAAATCAAAAGTCGCTACTGAGTACGCCCACAATTTGAATTAATATTCAAACCTTTCATCTGCATCTTTGCAGTCAATAAGGCTGTGCAATCGAGACCGCGCCAATTAATCTATGACGTAAGCAAAGAATAAACTCCGCTGCAGCAGCAGGTACAGGTGTCTGGAGGAACTACACAGTGGAGTACAAACTCATTTATACACTGAAGATTTGGAGACAAAGAAGCCAAAATGGAGAAAATGGAGCCAAACGAAGCCGGATAGACTCTGTTAATTTAGAAAACCAGCTCTTGCTGAAACTGAACAAAAGGTTCAGAAAGTGAAGTGTGACAGAAATGCCATTATGTCTAAGAGTTTAAGACACTTACCTGCCTGTTGTTCGCAGTGTATTGGGAAAAGTTTAAACTGTTCTATGCATGTTCAAAAACATTTTTGTCATTTTTTTTAACAAACAAAATTCCTGCTTTATATCCACATTTATTTACAAAACAAATTGCCTTTCTATACCTTGTTCATCTGAGAAATGTGCTTTGAACGTAGATATTTTATACTATCGAATCGAATGCCTGCTATTGACGACGCAATAAAACATCCATCGGTTAAAAAGTAATTAGTACTCTGAGTAGTTTTTGAGAAGAGTACTTTGTACTTTTACTCAAGTATTTTTTAACACCAGTACTTTTACTTGTAATTGAGTACATTTTAACCAATGTAACAGTACTTGTACTTGAGTACAAATTTTCAGTACTCTTTCCACCGCTGATGTTTGTACATGGTAAGACTATTGCACATGAAATATTGCACACGCATTTATATATGTGAACTTTGTAACTTACTACAGCGTATGTTTACATTTGTACCGTCTAAACCATATATATATATAT